>CAUYQG010043839.1:0-60839 GCA_963574415.1 Tarsius wallacei | reverse complement strand
TTTTTTTTTTTTGAGTTGGAGTCTCACTCTGTCGCCCAGACTGGAGTGCAGTGGCCGCTCCCGGCCACCGCAGCCTCGACCTGCTGGGCTCCGGCGATCCTTCCGCCTCAGCTTTCCAAGTAGCTGGAACTACAGGCGCGCTACCACGCCCGGCTAATTTTTTGATTTATTGTAGAGATGAGGTCTTGCCTGCCCAGGCGGGTCTCCAACCCGCGGGCTCAGGCAATCCACTCACCTCAGACTCCCAAAGCGCGGGATTACAGGCTGAGCTACCAAGCCCGGCTTGTTTCTCTGTTTTCAAACAATGAGGTTAATTGTTTGAAAGCAAACATTCATGTTTTGTTCATTATTCATTCATTCACTTAACAAATGAAACTGTTTTCTGGCTTGTCGTGCTTCTTTAGTAGACTAATTAGCTTGACTTATTTGGTAGAGAATAATTTGGGGAACCTCTCAGTCCCAGGCAAACTAGAATGGTTGGTCATTCTAATAACAATGTATGTGTGTATTTTAGTGAGAGCAAAAAGAATTTTCTCACATTAATAAATACAATATTTAAAAAATATTTTGTCCTATTTTCCCCTTTGATATTTCTCTTTTGTTTGTTTTATGCTATGTTTATGTACTAATATTATTTATATTTGTATAACTTGAAAATAAAAAAATACATAATACATGTGCTTGCGCAAAAGGTTTTTTTTTCCTTTCACAGTTTATTACATTAAAAGAATTTGGAGTTGATTGCCTTTCACAGTTGAGGATAAGTGGATGTGAGGAGGCTGAGTCTATGAATACATCATCAGATGCATTCATTTATTTTACATAGGGTCCAGAGGTTAGTAAAAGACATTGGCAAATGAAATGATTTAGAATTTATAGAGAGATTAAAGAGTATTGCTGTTTTGGGTAGCATCTTGGCATAGAATACTAACTAAGTACTCTCAACATAGAGTAAAATAGTGAACATTCAGCTCCTTTTCTAAAAACCTTTTTTTAAAAAAATCCCTTTTTAAAGCTGATGTTAAGAACTACTGGGATGTAAAGGGGTTTTGTTGTTTTTTTGAAAACACAGTGACTATAGACATTCATTGTATATTTTAATAGATGTCCATTTAAAGGATCTCCCTTAATTTTAGATTGTATTGGGCATATACAAAAAATACTGAAAGGTTTAGTCATATTTTTGGAATAATATCCTATGGTTTTGTTCACCAGTCATCCCCCTAGTATAAGTGTACAGAATAAGGAAAGCAACTTCATCTCATGAATGTTCTTGTTTATTTCATTCTTTCATTATGCACTTAACAAGGGAATTGCAGAGTTAGTTGCCCTAATGCACACTGGGACATTTGATCTTGGAACTGAATTAAACCAGTCTTGTTGAGCTGAGAGGATGGGTTGCAAGTGGCTCTGCCACAGTCATTATTAAATTGTTCTGGACTTACTACTTGTAATCATGGCTATTGGCGTAACAGTCCTTTCTAAACTGGAGGACTGTATGTTATAGCAATGAGGCTACTGCAGGAAACCAGGAGAGGGGCAGGCTCTGAAGACAAAACCTTCAGAAAGATTCCAAAAGGACTATTAGTGGACGATGGTCTAGCAATACTAGTATTGTTAGCATTTAGACAGCATGCGAAGGAATTCTATTGACTAAGACTAGCTCCAGAACAAGGCAGTAATCGGTGAATGGTGAGGTGGGTCTTTAAGGAAGGAAAAAAAAAAAAAACAGTTATAGAAGTATCAATTACTTGTCTTTAAATGGCTTACAAACACATACTTTGCAAAGCAAAAAAGAAGTGACTGTGGCCTGTATAGTGGTTTTTATAAAACTGCCAGAACAATATCTAGCTTTCAGTGTTTGAGGGATGGGAGGAATAATGGCAGAAGTAATATGAGAAAAACTGTGGGAGAAAAGCTTAAGTACCAGTAACCCTGAAAATTAGAATAGTTTACTCATCAAGTTTCATACCTGATTTTATGGCTTTAACTTGTTTTAGATACTTTACAGGTGTATTCTAGTGAAAGCCGTTTTTAGTAGAAAGGTTTTAACTTTCTCAGAAAATCTTTAGGTAAAACTTGATCATTATTTATATATTTTTATTGATATATGAAGTATTTTAAATTTTTGCTAGAGATGTGAATTGAATTTGTAGTTTTATCTTTACCCGATTATTTAACTTTGATAACTGTGTTTTTTCTATGTTTTTCTGCATTTTTTTGTGCAATTTGTACTTTAGAATAATGGAAGGAAAACATTGGCCAGGCAGTCCAAAGAATTAAATAATGCAGATATCAGAAGATAACAGAAGATTTTTGCCTTTGTGGAGTTTATTTTCTATTGTGAACTTTTTATTCTTTCTGTTCTATTGGCTGTTTGCCTTTCCTTACACCAATAGCACACTATCTTTTTTTGTTTTTTGCTGTTTTTTTGTTTTTTCCTCCCACCCCTCAAAAACAGCAGTCTCACTCTGTTGTCTAGGCTGGAGTGCAGTGATGTGATCACAACAATCACGGCTCATGGTAGCCTTGACTTCCTGGGATCAGGCGATCCTTTTACTTCAGCATCCCTAGTAGCTGGAACTACAGACACCTGTCATCACGCCCAGATAATTTTTTGTTTTTTTTGTGGAGATTAAGTTTCACTATGTGCCCAGGCTGATCTTGAACTCCTGGGCTCAATGATCTGCCTGCCTTGACCTCCCAAAGTGCTGGAATTACAAGCGTGAGCCACCATGCCTGGCCAAGCACACTATCTTAATTATTGTAGCTTTATAATAAATCTTGTAGGAAATATTCTCCCATTTTGTACTCCAAGTGTCTTGACTATTTCTGGCTCTTTTTGATTTAATGTTTGGAACCAATTTATATTACTTCAAATTACATGTTCTATCTTTGTATTGTTGGTGATTTTTGTAGATTGATCTTAGAGCTGGAAAACTTGCTAACTTCTTTTATTATTTATTTACCAAAGTGATGGATACTCAAAGCCTCATTTATTAATTCAAATAATATGTCTTGATTATTTTTAGTTTTCCGCCTAGACCCTCAGATTATCTGCAAATAAGGACAGTTTAGTTTTCTTTTCCAATGTTTACATAGGTTTAGTCTTGTCTTGTTATTCTATCTATAAAATTAAGTATTACATTGACTAAAATTGGCGTTAGTAGCCATCCTTATATTGATCTGGATTTCAGAGGGTAGGAATGCTTCTGGGAGTGTTTTGCTTCCTGTAGGGTTTTGGTAGATTCCCTTTATCAGATAAAAGACAGTTCCCTTCAGCCCTAGCTTACACAAATTTATGTCATGAATGGTTGCTGGATTTTGTTGAATGATTTTCTTGCATCTATTGAGATAATCATATAGTTTTTCCATTTTTTAAAAGTATGTTATGATATTCATTGATTTATTCAGTGTTGAGCTCTTGCTTTTCCAGCTGTATTAGTCAGGTTTCTCCAGGAAAAACAGAACCAGTAGGAGATATATGAAGACACACACACACACACACACACACACACACACACACACACACACACAATTTATATGTAAGGAATTGGTTCATGCTATTATAGAGGCAGAGAAGTCCCAAGATTTTCAATCAACCCAAGAGAGCCTATTATATAGTTCAGTTCCAATCCAGAAGCCTGGGAAGCAGGAGAGCTGATAGTGTAAGTTCCAGTCTGAGCCCAATTCTGAGTCTGAAGACAAGAGACGACCAGTGTCGCAGCTATTAGACAATTAGGTAGAGAGAATGAATTCTCCCTTCCTCAGGTCTTTAAAAAAAAAATTTTTAGCAGTCTTATAATTCTCAGTATACAACTTTTACCTCCTTTGTTAAAGTTATTACTAAGTATTTTCTTTTTGATGGTGTTGTTAGTGAAACTGTTTTCTTAATTTCCTTTTCAGATTATTCATTGCTAGGGTATGGAAATACAAGTAATTTTTGCTTGTTGATTTTCAACTTTGCTGAATTCATTTATCAGCTCTAACAGATTTTTTGTGTAGATACTTTGAGATTTTCTACATATAAGATTATGTCATCTGTAAGCAGATAATTTTACTTAGATGAGTTTTTTTTCTTTTTGTTACCTAATAGCTTTGGCTACAATTTATAGTACTCTGTTGGATACAGGTGGTGAAAATGGGCATTCTTGTCTTAATGCTAATCCAAGGGGAAAAGTTCTCAATTTTTTTTACCATTGAGTATGATGTTAGCTGTGGGACTTTATCATTTTGATGACATCCCCCATTACTTTTTAAAACACTGTTATCATATTTTTCAGTTGTATTTCTGTTTAATGCTTTTTCAAATATGACTAACCAGTTTGGTAATCTTTTTGTATATACTTTTAATTTTCTTGTAAAAAATATAAGTATGTTTTATAAACATATATATTTACTATTTAGCTATTCTTGTATGTATAGGCCTTGTGGGTCTGATTCCTCAGTTTGGTGATCCTGTTCATTCTCATTCATGATGACTTAATTCCTAGTATATGTTGTGAATTTTGAGTTTAATTTATGGTCATCGATATGTCGTCCATGGAAGTTCTTTGGGGTCTTTTTAAAAAATATGTTCTTCAAGAAATGATTTGCATTTGTTTTTGACAGGTACCTATGGGTACTACCAGTATAAATAACTTTAAATTAATTGTTGACCTTTTATATGGCTATATGGGAAGCAGATATTCTGGTATCATAACGATGACTTTATGGTTAACAATTCTCAGGGAATTTTTTTTTTTTTCTTATTTTTTCTCTTCCATTCAAAGCCTTGGGTGAAACAGGCAAAGTGCATTCTGTGGAATGAATATTCTCCTAGTTTGCATGCTGAAGGTGTCACCATCACTGGATGTCAGATTCCTCAGTGTTATATTGGGTTCTTCAAACTGACTTCCTACCTTGTTTGGGGTCCCCACATTCTTTCCAACTAGGATGCTCTGCTAGTTCAATATAAACTCTAGGTTATTATGAATAAATAGAGTCCTTCAGAATAAAGTTTGGGTCCAGTGCTTTCTTATCCTATAGAATGGTGATTTATCATTTTGTCTGGCTTCTGTTTTGTCTTCTGTACTGTTAGTTAAAGCATACTTTAAGTATAAATTTTTAATACATTATTGTGCATTTAAGTATAAATTTTTAATACATTATTGTGTTCTTTAGCAAGAAGGGATTTTCTGCACATCCAGTCTACCATATGAAAGTTGAGGGCTTTTAAGGCCAATTTTTATTGTGGGGTACAAGTGGGGATTTACTATATAAGTAACTTACATAGAGGTGATGTTTGGGCTTCTAGATGACCCTCTCTCCCCCCAGTAGTGGGCCAGGTACCCAGTGTGTCGCCATGTAAGTCCATCCCTCCCTTCCTGCTTCCTTCCTCCCCTGCCCCCCCACCCTCCGCAGTGTCCAGCATCTGCTTATCCCAACCTTGTGCTCATATAACCAGTGATCAGAGCTCACTTAGGAGTAAGAACATTCAGTTCTTTGTTTCTGTGATAGTTCACTTAGTATGATGGTCTCTAGCTGTATCCATATTGTTGTGAAGGCCATGGTTTTGTTCTTATTTATAACTACATAATATTCCACTGTTTTCTTCATCCAGTCTACTTTTAATGGACATCTGGGTTGGATCCATGTTTTTGCTATTGTGAATAGTGCTGCAGTACATACGTGTGCAGGTATCTTTTTGGTAGAACAGTTCATGCTCCTCTCTGTTTATTCCCAGAAGAGGGATTGCTGGATAGAAGCGCGATTTTTTAGTTCTCTGAGAAATTGCCACACTTACCTAACTTACATTCCTACAAAAGGTGTAGAAGCATTCTTTTTTTTTTTTTGAGTTTGAGTTTGAGTTTGAGTCTCACTTTGTCACCCAGGTTGGAGTGCAGTGGCATGCTCACAGCCACCGCAGCCTCGACCTGCTAGGCGCAGGTAATCCTTCCGCCTCAGCCATCCAAGTTGCTGGAACTACAGGCATGCACCACCATGCCTGGCTAATTTTTTGGTTTATTGTAGAGATGAGGTCTCACCAAGTTGCTCAGTTTGGTCTTGAACCCATGGACTCAGGCAATCCTCTCACCTCTGCCTCCCAAAGTGCTGGGATTATAGGCATGAACCACTGGGCCTGGCTGCATTCTCTTTTCCTTAAAGCCACACCAGCACCTTTTGTTTTTTGCCTTTTTAATGGCAATAAGGTCAATTTTGCAATTCATTCTTTAAAATATTATTTTATGTAAAGGGAAATAATAATATATGGCATTTACTTAAATTTCTCTTATCAATTTTGAATGCGGAATACATCTCACACTTTTATAACTTTCTATATTGGTTAATTACTAGTTCGTGTATTGATAATTTGGGTGTGGTTACGTGACTGGCTGATTGCCTGTGTTATGAAGTAGTTGTTAGTATTTTGATTTTGAACAGTTAGTGCCCTTTTAAAAATACTATACAAATCAAGAGATACCATAGATAACACTTTTCTTTGGAAGTTGCAACTGTGTAGGAAAAATTTCATTTTATTTGTCTGGAGAAAATTGTTCATTCATTCAGACACTTAAAAGAACAATTTATATTATCTTTATTAAGTTGATTCTTGTAATAAATATCTTTCACTTTTTGTCTGTCTTAGTTTTACAGTCTTTAATATTGGTGTATTTACAATTTTTTTTGCAGGTTCTCTTTAGGTGATGCTAGGAGGCCTCTTCATGAAACAGCAGTTTTGGTAGAAGATGTGGTGCACACTCAGCTAATTAACCTGGTAAGAGGATATATAATTTGATTTGATATCTCTTCTCTGTTTTCTGCTTATATTGAGATCTCAACCCAATGCTTTATAAAGAATATTTAATTTACTCTGGAATTCTTTTTTATTAGCATTATTGAAGTATAACAAAATTTACAAATGTAAGTGCATAATTTGATGAGCTTTGACAATGGAATATTGTCATGTAACTATCAACACAATAATGATATCGAATATTTTTTATTATCTAACTCAGACCCTTTGCAGTCAGTCTTCTTGCCCATCCCCTGGCCCCTGGCAGCTACCGACCTGCTTTCTGTCACTATAGTTTTTCCAGAACTTTAAAAAAAAATTTATTTTGAGTTTCAGACTTATAGAAAAATTTTACCAATAGTACAGGGAATTCTCAGATAACCTCAGTTTCCTCTAATGTTTGCATCCTATATAACCAAAGTACAGTTATCAAAACCAGGAAATAACATTGGTACAATACTATTAACTAAATTGCCAGCCTTATTTGAGTGTCATCAGTTTTCCTACTAATGTCCCTTTTCTGTTCCAAGGTTCAATCCGAGATACTACTTTGATTTGGTTGTCATGTTTTTGTTGTCTCCTCCCCTCTATAATAGTTCTTCAGTATTTTCTTTCCTATTAAGATCTTAACACTTTTGAAAAGTACTGGACTGCTATTTTGTAGAATGCTCTTCTCTTTCAATTGGTCTGATTTTTTTGTGTGATTAGAATGAAGTTATGCATTTTTGGCAAGGTTACCACAGAAGTGGTGGGTCCTTCTCAATGCATCATATCAAGGGGCTCATGTTGTTGAAATTTTATTTGTAATAATAACCTTGATAATTTATTTAAGGTGGTATATGCTGAGTTTCTCTACTATACAGTTACTATTCTTTGATTTCATGGTTAGTAACTACCTTTGGGGAGATATTTTGTGACCATGCAAATATTATTTTTCCATGGAAATTTTTGCCTATTCTTTTAACATTCTCTGGGCATGGTGGCTCATGCTTGTAATCCAGCACTTTGGGAGGCTGGACAGGAGGATTTTTTGAGGCCGGGAGTTTGAGAGCAGCCTGGGCAATATAGCAAGACCTCGTCTATGCAACAAATCAAAAAGATTAGCCAGGCATGGTGGCATGCACCTGTATTCCCAGCTACTTGGGACGATGAGACAGAAGAATTGCCTGAGCCTGGGAAATTGCCTGAGGCTGTGATGAGCTGTGATTATGCCACTGCTTTCCAGCTTGGGCACCAGAGAGACCATAACTCACAAAAAATTTTTAAATTTTATTCTAGGTATTATTAGCTAATACTGTTTTCTTGCTCAAGTTGTTTATTTGTCAGCCGTTAGAAACTCTTGTATGTCCTTTTGCCATTTTTCTATTAGGACCTGTTATTAGGAATATCGATCATTTGTCTGTGGTATGGTACAAATATGTCCTTCCAGTGTGTCAGTTGTGTTAGTTATCTTTCAACTTTGTTTTTATGGGTTTTGCTGGCCATGAAGTATTTTTATTTTAAAAGAGTAAAATTACTCAGCTTTTTATTGCCTTTGCATCTTGAATGGTGGTTAGAAAACTGTTCCTTATGCAAGCATACCACTCAGTTGTGCTTTGCTTTATTTTGCTTTACAGATACTGCAAATTGAAGGTCTGTGTCAACCCTGCATTAAGTAGATCTATTAATGCCTTTTTTTCTAAAAGTGTGTGCTCACTTTGTATCTCTGTCACATTTTGATAATAATTAGAATATTTCAAACTTTTTCATCATTTTTATATCTGTTATGGTGGTCTGTGATCAGTGATCTTTGAGGTTACTGTTATAATTGTTCTAGGCTATCACAACTGTGCCCATTTAAAATGGTAAACTTAATCAACAGATATGTGTGCTATAATGCTCTACCTTTCTGTCTCTCTCTTTCTTTCCTTGGGACACCCTATCCCCTGAGACACAATAATATTGAAATTAGACCAGTTAATAACCTTACAACAGCCTCTTAAGTGTTCAAGTGAAGGGAAGACTCACACATTGCTTACTTTAAATAAAAAGCTAAAAATGATTAAACGTAGTGAGTGAGGCATGTCAAAAGCCAAGAGACCAAAAGCTAGGCCTCTTATGCCAACACTTAACCAAGTTGTGAATGAAAAGGCAAACTTCTTGAAAGAAATTAAAAGTGCTAGTCCAGTGGATACATAAATGATAGGAAAGCGAAACAGCTTTATTGCTGATATGGAGAAGGTTTTAGTGGTCTCAGTATATTAACCCAGCCATAGTATTTGCTTAAGCCAAAGCCTGATCCAGAGTAAGGCCCTAATTCTCTTTAATTCTCTGAAGGCTGAGAGAGATAAAGAAGATGCAAAAGAAAATTTTAAGGCGTGTGCTCACTTTTTAACACTTTTTACATTTAGACTACTAATCGATTTGTAGTGTATTCTGAATATTTTGTGAGATATGGATCTAATTTTATTTTTTTCAGGTGGCTACCCAGTTTTACCATGATCATTTATTTAAAGACCCAATTTTTTCCTTAGCAATTTGAGATGCCTCCTTTATCATATACTAAATTTCTATATGTTTTGGGATCTGGTTCTGATTTTATGTTCTGTAATGTTTTGTGTGTGTGTGTGTGTGTGTGTGTGTGTCCTAGTAGGGCATTGTTTATTAAAGGTTTATAGTATTTTTTTTTTTTTTGAGTCAGGATCTCAATCTGTCATCCATGCTGGAGTGTAGTGGCACACTCACAGCTCACGGCAATCTTGACCTAATGGTTTTAAGTGATCTTTCTGCCTCAGGCTCCAGAATAGCTGGGACTGCAGGTGTGTGCCATCCACCTGACTAATTTTTTATTTTATTTTATGTGGAGACAAAGTCTCACTGTGTTGCTCAGGCCAGTCTCAAACTCCTGGACTCAAAAGCAGTCCTCTCACTTTGGCCTCTCAAAGTGCTGGAATTACAGGTGTGAGCCACTGCGCCTGGCCAGTTTTATGGCACATTTTAAAGATTTTTAGACACACCTGCCAATCTTAGCTTTTGTTGCATTTGCTTTTGAGGACTTGGCCAGGAATTCATTGCCTTCTTTAATGTCCAGGAGGGTGTTCCCTAAGTTTTCTTCTAAGAAAAATTTTTAGGTCTAGACTTTCTTGTAGTGTTCCTAGATATTCTTGTATGTTTTTTCTTCCTCATGAACATTAGTATCAATTTGTCTAGCTCATAAAAAGTTCTTTAGTATGTTTATTGAGATTTCATGAATTTGCCAGTTAATTTAAAGAGAATTGCGTCCTTATAATGCTGAATCATTCTTTCTATAATCATTCTGTCTTGTACTTTTGTTCAAGACTACTTTTATGTCTTTCCAGGAGTGTTTGAACATTTTCCATCTCTCAGCTTCACATATTTCTTGTTTAAAAAAACAAACAAACAACTTTTGAGTCACTCTGTTACCCAGGCTTGAGTACAGTGGCATGCTCACAGACGCCGCAGCTTTGATCTGCTGGGCTCAGGCGATCCTTCCACCTCAGCCTTCCAAGTTGCTGGAACTACAAGCATGTGCCACCATGTCTGGCTAGTTTTTTGATTTATTGTAGTGATGAGCTCTCATCAAGTTGCCTAGGCTGGTCTTGAACCCCTGGACTCAGGAAATTCTCTCGACTCCGTCTACCAAAGTGCTGGAATGACAGGTGTGATCCATCGTTCCTAGCTTAAATTTGTTAAGTATTTTTCATCTTTGTTGCTATTATAAATGGGTTTTCTCTATAATTACGTAAAGCTGAAAACATTCAGAGGTTTAATGAAACACATTAATCTCTTGTAGGCTTTCTCATTCTTCTTAAGCCTTTTCTCCTTGTTTTTGTCAGACTGAGTTAGTTAAGTAGTTTGTTCCTCAATCTCTGAGATCCTTTCTTTTTCTGGTCGATTCTGCTTCTCAGGGTTGTCATTGTACTTTGAAATTCCAGGAAAGAATTCTTCATTTCCAGGAGTTTAGATTGGACCTTTCTTATATTGATCAGCTCTGCTTTTATTTCTTGCACTGTTTTCCTTGCCTGGGTGATCTGTGCTTCCATCTTCCCATGACTTTTTTAAAAATTTTCTTTGCCATCCATAGCCTGAATTCTATATCTGTCATCAGAGACAGGTCATTCTGGAAAAGCTTCATTGCTTGGGACCTGGGAGGTCCTTTTGTGGGTGACAGCTCATTAAGGCTTTGAGGATTGCTGTGTTTTTTTGCTGGTTCTTCCTCATCTGTGAGGACAGACTCTTCTCTTTTTATTTTTTTATTTCGTTTTTTTAGTTAGATACAGTTCCTACTGTGGGGTTGCCTTTTGTAGGTTTTATTTATTTGTTTTTATCTATAGGGTGCTCCCCTGTTGTGGTGCATTCCTTTTTCCCCGGGGGTAGTAGCCTATGAAAGCCTGACCACTGTGGGTCCTGCTGCTTCTAGATCTAGCTACTCTATGAGGTTGCTACCATTTGGCTGTTGCTGGAAAGTGCCTGCAAGCTATCCCATGATGTGAAGGTGCAGGAGTTGAATTCTAAGGGGAGTTGGTCGTCGATGTCTCTGGAGGACCCTCTGGAGAAGCTCTTTGATGCCTTGATCTATGCTCTAGTCTGTGAGATGTGCAGTGGCATAGGCTTTGTTCTTACCTCCTTCCCAAGGGCTGTGTTACTGTCTTTGATGTTGTAATGGGCTGTGCCAGTTGAATTCCAGCCGGGCGGTGGCACTTGGAGGAGACAACTGTTGGCTTGTTTCCTTGGCCTTTGTTTCCCTAGGGAAGCTCGGTGACCTAAATTATGGGTGGGGATATGGGAACTCCCAAAGTTCCTCAGTCCCTGGGCTTTCAAGGGGTTGAGGTGATGAGCTGGTGAGGGGGGGCTAGGTCAAACTGAACCGCTCTCTAGCTTCCCCTCTGTCAGGATGATTGGCTGCCTCAATGGGAAATGAGTCCCTTGACCACTGTGACAGCGATGCAGGAATGGCAGAGCCATCTCAGCATCAGAAGCATTCTCACAAGGAGAGAGGGGTTACTGAGATGAGAGGGCTCCTCCTGGCTTTCCTCTAGAGGCTAACCGCATTGAGAACTCCAAAGTTCTTTCAGCCACAGGGTTTTTCGCTGCAACTTGTCCCCAGACCAGAGCTGCCTACGGAGGTGGAACCCCTGCTCGTGGTGCAAATGAAGGCCGCTGTGTTGGGGTTCTTTCCTGGCCTGGAAGTTGGCCGCGCAGTGCTGCCTGCGGGGAATGAATTCTCCAGGATGGTTTGGCTGTCGGTTTTCAGAGCTCCAGTACCTTCCCAGCTCCTACGTTGGCTAGGCTGTGCGGTATCCAGGCCGTTTCCATGTGGAACCAGAGTCCCACAAGGCTCAGAGAGCCTCTCTCAGTTGTGGCAGGAGCAAGTGCTGAGTACTTTATTTGCCTTACTCACCATTTCCCACATCAAAGGCTGCTCCCTGTCTCCTACTGGAGCTGGCCTGGGAGGGGGCTTCCTGGCTCCAAAACGGGTTGCCCATTCTCTCCCCTCCTTGCTCTCTGTGTGTCCCAGTGGTCCTCTTAGGGTTGTGGGTTGCGTCCTCTGTGTCAGCCTGCTTAAACTGCTGGGAGTCTCCCACTGCTGAGGCTCTTTTCTTTGGCTTGCTCTAGTTAGGTGCTTCTAGGGGGCCATCTTGAATCCTGCCTCCTCCATTAGTTTGCGATACAAGTCCGCTGTTATTCATTTGTTTCCCCTTTATATAACATGTAGTCTTTTCCTGGCTGCTCTCAAGATTTTGTCCTTATCCTTGACTTTTGGCAGTTTGATTTCTCTAGGACTGATTTCTTTATCGTTATCTTCCTTGCAAGTTTGTTTATCTTGTTCATACTTTAATATTTTATACCAACTCTTGGGAGTTTTCGACTGTAACTTTTTTTCTGTGCCTTTTATTTTAGGTTTTTGAGTATATCTATATGTACATTGGACCATTTGGCATTGTTTCACAAGTCTCTGAGAGCACCTTTCGTTTTTCTCCAGACCTCTTCTGTCCCTTTTCCTTCTGGGTTTTTTTTTTGTTTGTTTTTTTTACTTTGGTAATTTCAATTGATTTATCTTTAAGTTTACTGATTTTTCTGCCATCTCTAATCTGCTATTTAGTCAGTCTAGTGTATTTTTTTTTTTTACTTTAGTAATAGTATTTTGTATTGTACTGAAAATGTATCTTACTGGGTTATAATACCACTTTTTGAGTTATAGATACATAGTACTTTAATATTCTTCCATTTAAAATATAGAAGTTGGAACATTTTTTGCTGATGACTGTTATACTAGTATAAACAAGAAAACGTATGTCTTTACTAATAGAGATCCTGACATTACAATATATGCGTACCTCTCCTTGCCCATTTAATATTTGGATGATAGTTTTTATGCCTATTTGTAAGATTCACCCTGTCCAGATTCCACTAAACATTAGATTGAATGACCTTGTTTTGTTGTCTTTTGTATATTCAGACATGTGTTTGAGTGAGTTATTCAGAGGAAAGGAAGAATAATAGAGAAATGATTATTTATTAAAAGTTGGGCCTTCATTGCCATGGAATATTATACATCCATTACAATTATATGTATGTTTATACTCTTTATTTAAATCCCATGTAATTGGTTATCCATTTACCTCTAAAGATCAGTCTTTTCCTTTACGTGTTTGAACATATTTATAATAGCTTCATTGAAGTATTTGTAGTCTAAGTCCAGTGACTGTATTGGAATCCATTTATATTGACTCTGCTTTTTACTTAAAAGGTGTCATCCTCTGGTAATTTTTATTTAAAAAGTGGATATTTTAGATGATAGACGGTTGTGACTCTTCCCAGGATTTGTTGTTTTTCTGTTAGCTGGCATATAACTTACATGGGCATAAAATGTATCATATACAGGTCACCTCTCTCCTGAATTCTTATAACTTTCTGCTGCTGCTTTTTGGCTTTTCTTATTTTGTGTCTCCCCTGAACATGTGCATTTTCCCATGTGTCTTAGTTTCTTTTCTGAGGAAAAGAAAAAAATAATTAATAGATTGTGATTTAAATGTTAGCATCTCCTTACTGTAGAATGCAGTGCAGCCACTATACGTTGTGTTTCTAAGTTTTTGTTAGCTTTTATAATATTAAATTTATTGTTGAAATTGCATAATACAAATTCATGCTTATTTTTGTTTTGTTCAGTATTTTGTGTTTTAACAAATGCTAAGAGTACTGTAAACACCACCAAAGTCAAGATTCAGAACAGTTCCATCTCTCCTCCCCAATTCTCTCATTCTACTCATTGTTAGACCTCCCTATCACAACCCTCTACTGCTATAAGGCCCCCATTCTTATTCTTTGGGGCAGAGTGAGAGGGTTTCTCTAATTCTTTTGTCTGTGCTTGGTAAGCAGTTCCTGGATTCATGCTGTCTTTGAGTCTAGGACAAGGGATATTACTGAAAAATAAAAACAATGGGACTTGCCCTCAGAATTTTTTTTTTTGCTTTTATTTTTATTTTTAATTAACACATAATAATTGTACATATTTATGAGGAAAAGTGTGATATTTCAGTACATATATACAGTGTCTTATGGTCATATAAGTGTAATTAGCATACTTATTAGGTCAAAACCATATTTCATTTTGTTGGGAACATTCAAAATCTACTCTTCTAGCTATTTTTGAAAATGTACTATAAATTGTAGTTAATTATAGTCACCAGATAGTGCTGTAGAACACTAGAGCTTATTTTTCCTGTTTATCTGTGAACTATCCTTTGGATTTAAACCCCTTCCTACTCCTCTTCCCTACCTCTAGGAACCACTATTCCACTCTTCTATGAGATCAACATTTTTAGCTTACACATGTGAGTGAGAACACATGGCATTTATCTTTCTGTGCTGATATATTTCCCTTATAATAATGTCCATCTGTCTTATGCATGTTGCTGCAAATAACAATATTTCCTTTTTTTATGGCTAAATAGTATTCCATTGTGTATACATGTATATATACTGTAATTTAATTATCCATTCATCTGTTGATGGAAACATTGGTTGATTCTATATCTTGGCTATTGTGAATATTGCTTCAATAAACATAGGAGTGCAGCTATACCTAGCATACTTATTTCTTTTTCTTTGGATATATACCTAGTGGTGGGATTGCTAGATCATATGCTCATTCTATTGTTAGTTTTTTGAGGAACCTACGTATTGTTTTCATAATGGGTTACTAATTTACATTTTTACCAGCACTGCATAAGAGGTCCCCTTTCTTTGCATCCTTACTATTACTTGTCATTTTTTGTTTTTTTGGTAGTATGCATTCTAACTACGGTAATTTGATATTTGATGGCTATGTTGATTTTCATTTCCCTGATGATTAGTGATATTGAGATTTTTTTCCATATACCTATACACTGTTTATATGTCTTCTTTATTTTTATTTTTTGGAATGATGGTCTTGTTATGTTGCCCAAACTGGTCTCAAACTCCTGGGTTCTAGCCATTCTCCTGCTTCAGCCTCTTGAGTAGATGGACTTACAGGCATTTGGCTGTCATGCCTGTGTGTCTTCTTTTCAGAGATGTCTATTTAGAGCTTTTGCTTATTTTACTTTATATATTTTTTAGATTGGAAAATATCATTTATTTAGAAGTTAGAGAGAAAGAGAGAAGTGATTCACTTCCCCAAGGTAGGGGATGGGGGCAAAGCTAGGAAAATATGGCAACCATAGCTCAAAGAGCTGTGTAGCCAGACCAGAATTTTGTAAACCAGTGGTCTGCTTATTTTTTAATCGGATGCTGTTGAGTTGTTTTAGTTTCTTGTATATTCTGGTTATTAATCCTGTGTTGGATGAATAGTTTGCAAACATTTTTTCCCATTTTGAAGATTGTATTTTCACTCTGTTGATTGTTACCTTTGCTTTGCAGAAGCTTTTTAGTTTGATATCATCTTATTTTTCTACTTCTTGCTTTTGTTACCTGTGCTTTTGGGGTTCTTTTTGTAAAATATTTTCCCAGAACAACATCCAGAAGCATTTCCTCTCTCCCTCTCTTTTTTTTATTTCATCATTTTGTGTTGATTTTTGTGTGTGGTGAGAGATGGGAGTCTAGTTTATATTTCTGCATATGAATATGCAGTGTTTTCAGCAACATGTATTGAAGAGACTCCCTATTCTCCAATGAAGGTCTTGTTTCCTTTGTCCAAAATCAGTTGGCTGTATGATGGGGACCCCAAAAAACTAAGAACTTATTTATAAAAAATTTTATGTTTATTCTTACATGTTTAAACTTTAGTCACTTTCAAAGTACTGATTCAATACACCTAATCGAGACACTTTTTCCACTGCTCAAAATAGCTTTTAAACTCAACAATTGTGATGCCTTTTAGTGCATCTGCCACTTTTTATTTCAACTCTCTTCCATATTGGTAAAACGTTTCCCTTTGAGGACTTTTTTCATCCAAGCAAACACAAAAAAAGTCACTTGGGGTGAGATCAGGAGAATGGGGGGGTAGGGCACAGGGTTCATGCTGTTTTTGGTCAAAAACTGCTGATCACTCAATGGGCTAGTTGGTTTACATATAGAAATAAAACTGCACTGGTAGATTGCCTGTCATGAAAATGACAAGCGCTTTAAAAGAGTCTCCAAAAAATAAAAAAATAAACCACTGAAGCTGAATGCAGCCTCTCACAACAATGCTAGCTGGTACACGAATGCTGATGGGTTCTTAGAACACCTACCTGGTGGGGAAAGTCTGAGCTAGAAGGGACCCACCCCCAAAAGATAATTCAATGTTTGGGGGGCATCCCCCTCATATTTTATGTGTAGAATATAGTTATCTACCATTCAATTTTAAAGTCATATTAAATTTTCATGTTTTGAATCAACCAGGCAACTAGTAAGCTATTCAATAGGTTATACTATGTTTTCATGTCAAACCACTTTTTCAGGGTTATTCTAATACTCTTTAATTATAAAGAAATAATAAAGAACACATTTATGTATATGAAGAGTGATTGCTTAATCTCCCATCTGGATTAGAATGCACAGAATTCACCTCTGTCTTCCTTTTCTTCTAATGCTTTTTAATTTGGCAATTAATCTCCCTAATAGAAGTAGCTTGTGCAAAGCACTGTACAGTCCTCATCACTACTTCTGTAAGGCAGTCACTTATGCCACCTTGACAATGGTTTATGGGTTTGTTTGAAAGTAGTAATAGAGTTCCTGGTATAAAACTTCAATTATAAAGGTTATTAAAATAAGAAAAATTAATATAATTTGTGATTGCATAAAATACAGAAAGCAGAGAAAGGTACCATGGGGACATTTTGAATCATAGGATGGAAACATTCTGCTAGCTAACTAAACATTCAGACTCTGTACTAAGTCAAAGCATGTATATGTAACTTAGCAAACCAGAAGACAGTGTGTTTTACAGGTATGAGATAAAAGGAGTCCATAAATAACATCTGCAAACAAAATTTTGCCCTTTTTGTCTGTTCTTACTTTGGAGTAAATGAAGTACCACATATTTAGCATAACCAAACTAAAAATATACCTTCTTTGGGGAAAACACACACATGTGCACACATATACATATAGAGTAGTTCAGAATAGAATACTGTGTGTCAGTAAAATCTGCTTGCTTTTGTTCATTTGTTTCTTACAACTTTCTTATGAATGCATTGTGGAAAGTTTACTAATTGTTTCTGTATAACACAGAAAGTAATTCAAGATTACATGAAGTGTGAAGAGTTACTGTTTGATCCCCCTCTGGATTCCTACTTCTCTATTTTTTCTTTTCTTACTTCTTGTGCTTTTTAATTTGGCAAATATTTTCCAAGTACTCTATTCTCATTCATCAGATTTTCTGTTCTCTTCTGTATCTAAACTAATAAATTGTTTTAAACTCTTATTCTAGTTTATTTCCCAAGATCTTTGGAAGTCTTTTACTTATCAATAACTCAACATCATCTTTCCCCATTGCTGCTGTTACTCTTGATTAGTGTGGAGATTATGCAGAAAGAAGTAAATAAAAGTTAGTAATTATCAACTATGTGTGACGCTGTCTGCTAAAGATTTTGCTCATTACCAGAAAGTATTTAATCTAAAAGTTTGTTTATCTGTTTTTCATTTTTGCGGTAGAGTACAAGGAGCAGACTGGTAGAGAACCAAAGCAATTAGTTAAGAAAGTAGATGTTGATAAGATGCAGCAAAAAGTCGTGGCAGTTTAGGAGCCAAGATAAAATAATTGCTAAAAACCCACAAATACACAAGGTTATAGGTTATAGGTTATTTAGTTGGTTTATGTATAAAAATATAAAGTGTGTTCCAGAAAGTGTATATTGAAAGCCTTCTAAATTTTTACTTGAGGAGAACATCAGTCTGTTGCATAGCCCAGTGTGATGATTGATATTTGTAGTGACTGAAGGCTTGAAACAATTTTTAAAAGTTGATACATGCATGATAGTTTTTAGAAAGTAAAGATAATGTAATACTTAGAAAGATGCACTCAATAATACATTTAATGTCTTTTTCATTAATCTAGACATTTAGTTATATATAATATAGCATATATTTGTTAAAAGACCAAAAATATTTTCTCCCAAAACTATATGTAAAGGTTTTTTAATTTAGCAAATGTCCTTAAGAAAATAAAAATGTTTTATTTTAGACTTGCTATGTTTCTTCTATAACTTGATGGGATGGCATCTGTTATAGAAACATTTCACGTACGATTCCAGAAAATCTAAAGAGTTAGAAGATAATCTCTTCATTTTATAGGTTTGGAAAGTAAAGAACAGAAAGATTAAGCAACTTGCCCAGTCACATAACTTGTAAGTAGGAAATACAGAATTCAACCCATGTAGTCTCTACAGAGTTTGGGGAGTCTTTAGTATAAAAATATACTGATTCCTTTGTGGGTATTATGGGTACTTATCTGAGTTTACAATATATCTCTAAGGTTTCTTCTGATTTTAAGTATTCTGTGGTTCTCTGAAGTGAGAGTATTGTTTTCAGAATAGTATTTGTATTTTGCCAAGTTAGTGAAGAATGGTTAACAAAAAGAAGGATTAAAACAGAGGGCCCTCAAGAAAGGTAAGCAGAATCTTCTTTTGGTGTGGAAAATACAAATTCAATTTCAAGTCCATGATAAATATTTACCTTAAGTTTGTAAAGAGAAAGAATAACATTCTGGACCATGATAAATGGTCTCAATAGGCAACAAGATATAACTTAGGCCTAAGGGATAATTTTATAGCCTTAACATGGGTATCACTTGATAAGTCACTGAATAAAGGTAATTAAATGTATGACAGAGAAGGCATTAAACATTTTTGAAAAGAGTATTTAAAATATTGTAGACTTTTCTAGAAATCAACCATATTGGTTCTTGATTTGGTAATAGGCTTCAAGAAGAAAAGATTTAGTAGAATCTTTTTTCTGGAAAAATGAAGTTTCTCCTTGAAGACTGTCTTTATTAGGAAGATCACTAGACTTGATATAAGATTTGATGATAATATGAGAGCAAAACATTCAGTAATATTTCTAATAAAATCTTTATGGTCCACATATAATAAAAAGAAAGTATTTTTTCATTAGTTAACTTTTACTTCCATCATAAAAGGCTCAGCTTTTTTTAACCTTTTCAATTATTCTGTTTATGATAGGCTTAAAAAATCAAATATTACCCTTTTCCTAAATATGCAAATGTTTTATTTCATTGGTGAGAATTTTTTTTTGGTTTGGTTGGTTGTTTTTCATAGGTTTTTTTTTTTTAAGCTGTGGGGTACAGTTCAAGTTAGGTATACAAAAGTTGATTATGCAAATACCCTTGTTGATGAGGTGTGCCCCTCCCTCCCCTAGCAGTTTCCCACTACTGCCAATCTCTTACTTATAGTATAGTGATAATTGTTCAAGGTCCGCTTATGAGTGAGAACATATGGTATTCTGTTCTTTGTTTCTGTGATAGATCACTGAGTATGATAGACTCTCAGTCCATCCAAGTTCTGCAAAGTCTATGTGTTTGTCATTCTTTATGACTGTGTAATATTCCATTGTGTATATGTACCATATTTTTTTATCCAGTTCAGCTTCAATGGGCAACATGGTTGGTTCCATGTTTTTGCTATTGTGAATAGAGCTCCAACAAACATGCGTGTGCAGGTATCTTTTTTGTAGAATGATTTGAGTTTCTCCGGGTATTTTTCCAGTAGGGGAATTGCTGGGTCATATGGAAGGTCAATTTCTAGTTCTTTCAGAAATCGCCACACTGTCTTCCAAAGAGGTTGCACTTGTTTGCATTACCACCAGCAGTGTAGAAGCATTCCTTTTGCTCCACATCCTTGCCAGCATCTGTTGTTGTTTTATTAGTGATGGCCATTCTTACTGGGGTTGGATGGTATCTCAATGTGATTTTGATTTGCATTTCTCTGATGATGAGTGAGGCTGAGCACTTTTTTCAAGTGTCTGTTGGCTGCTGGTATATCTTCTTTTGAGAAGTGTCTTTTCATGTCTTTTGCCCACTCTTTGATAGGGCTGTTTGTTTTTTCTTTTCGGTGCATTTGAGTTCCTTGTAGATCCTAGATGTTAGGCCTTTGTCAGATATACAGTTGACAAATATTTTTTCCCATTCTGTGGGCTGTCCCCCTGCTCTCTTGATGGCTTCCATTGCAGAAGCTTGTCAGTTTGATGAGGTTCCACTTGTCTATCTTATTTCTTATGGTATGGGCACTCAGGATTTTGATCAGGAATTGGGTCAATTTCCATAAGGGTGTCTCTGCATTTTCTAAGATTCTTATAGTTTGAGGTTTTACATTTAGGTCTTGGATCCATATAGAGTTAATTTTTTTGTATGGTGATAAGTAGGGGTCCTGTTTCAGTCTTTGGAATGTGATCAGCCAGTTTGCCGAGCACCATTTACTGAATAGGTTCTCCTCTCCCCAGTGGTTGTTGTTGGAGGCTTTGTCAAAGATGTGTTGTTGAGAAATTGTGGCTTTGCTTCCAATCTCTCTCCTGTTCCATTGGTCTGTATGCCTCTTCGTGTAGCAATACCAGGCTGTTTTGATTATTGTAGCCTATTACTAAAGTCTGAAGTCTGGAAGTGTGATACCGCCTGCTTTGTTTCTTTTGCTAAGGATTGTTTTGGCTATTCATTTTCATTTATGTTTCCCTATGAATTTCTGTACTGTTATTTCCAGGCCTGAGAAGAATGATGCTGGTAATTTAATGGGTATTGCAGTGAATCTGTCAATTGTCTTTAGTAGGATGGACATCTTAACAGTGGTGTTTCTTCCTCTCCGTGAGCATGGAATGTTTTTCCATTTGTTTGTGTCTTCTTGGATTTCTTTGAGCAGTGTTTTGTGGTTCTCATTGTAAAGGTCTTTTACTTCTCTGGTTAGGAAGATGCCTAGGTATTTCATTTTTTGTGTGGCTATTGTGAATGGGATTGTGCTTTTTATTTGTTTCTCTGTCTGCTTGTTTCTGATGTAAAAAAAAAAAATGCAGCTGTCTTTTGCACATTTATTTTGTACCCCCAGACCTTGAAAGTCCTTTATCAATGCAAACAGGTTTTTGACAGATTTTCTTGGATTTTCGAGGTATAGGATCATATAAGCAAAGGGGGATAACTTAACTTCCTCTTTTCCTATTTGAGTACCCCTGATTTCCTTCTCTTGTCTAATTGCTCTAACTAGAACTTTCAACACAATGTTGAAAAAGAGGGGTGAGAGTGGGCAGCCTTGTCTTGTTCCCGGTTTTCAAGGGAAATGTTTCTAGTTTCTGTCTGTTTAACAATATGCTAGCTATGAGTTTATTGTAAATGGTGCTTACTGTTTTGAGGTATGTTCCTTCTATACCTAGGTGCTTGAGTGTTTTTGTCAAGAAGGGATGCTGGATTTTATGAAAAGCTTTTTCTGCATCTAATGTTGTTTTTACATCTGTTGATGTATTTAATTACATTTATGGTCTTGCGAATGTTGAACCAGCCCTGCTTCCTGGGAATGATGTCTACTTGGTCATGGTGGATGATTTTTGAGATGTGTTTTTGGATCTGATTTGCTAGAATCTTGTTGAGGATTTTTGCATCTACGTTCATAAGGGATATTGGCTTTTAGTTCTCTTTTTTTGTTGGATCTTTACTCGGTTTGGTTATCAGTGTGATGTTAGCTTTGTAAAATGATTTGGGGAGAATTCCATCTTTCTTAATTGCCTGGAATACTTTCAATAGGATTGGTATCAGATCCTCCTTGTTCGTTTTGTAGAATTCTGCTAGAAAGCCATCTGGTCCAGGGCTTTTTTTGTTGTGGTGGTTTTCTCATGACAGAGTCAGTTTCCTAGGTTGTTATTGGTGTATTTAGTATCTCAATGTATTCTTGTTTCAATCTGGGGAGGTTGTGTGATATCAGAAGTCCTCCATTTCATTTAGGTTATCATGTTTGTTTCCATATAGGTATATATAGTAATCTCTGATAAACTTTTGTATTTCTTCGGGGTCAGATGTGATTTGATCTTTTGTGTTTCTGATAGTGTTTATTTGGGCTTTTTCTTTCTTTTTCTTGGTTGTTCTTATTAGGGGTCCATCAATCTTGTTAATTCTTTCAAAGAACCAGCTTTTTGTTTTGTTGATATTTTCTATGATAATTTTGTCTGCTATATCCCGTATTTGGGCTCTTATTTTGGTGATTTGGTTTCTTCTGGTAAAGTTAGTGGTCTTCTCTTTCTAGCTCCCTTTGGTAATTTGTTAGGCTCTCAACTTGTGATCTTTCCATTTTCTTGGTATGTGCTCATAGTGATATAAATTCCCCTCTTAGACCTGATTTCATGGCATCCCAGAGGTTTTGGTAAGATGTTTCTTCATTTTCATTTGTTTCCAGGAATCTTTTAATTTCTGCTTTAATTTCAGTGTTGACCCAGTTGTTGTTCAGCATCATGCTGTCTAGTGTCCATGTCTTTGTGGACTTTGGGGAAATTTTGTTGGTGTTCATTTTTATTTTTATTCCACTGTGGTCTGAGAAGTTTGTTATTGCGTTGTATTCTCTTGTTGTGCTGTATTCTTTGTTATTGTTCTGCTGTTCTCTTGGGAAGTGTGTGGTCAGTTTTTTTTTTTCCTTTACTCTGTCCTAAATACCTTTTTAAGTGTTTCCTATGGAACCGATCTGAAAATTGCATGACAATATTTCAACCTTATGAAATTTGTTTATGCTTGATTTATGGCCAAGGATATGATCGGCCATGGAGTACATTCCATATGTTGAATGTATATTCTGTGGTTGTTGGGTGGAATTATCTGTATGTATCTAGTAAGTCCATTTGGTCAGGTGTCAAGTTTAGGGTCTGGATCTCCTTGTTGATTTTTTTCCCATGATCTATCTAGGGCTGTTGGTGGGGTATTCAAATCCCTTGCTATAATAGTGTTAGAATCAATACCTTTTTTTAGCTTATATAATAGTTTCTTTATAAATGCTGGTGCTCTTGTGTTGGGTGCATATATGTTTAGGATGGATATTTCTTGTTGATGGATTGAACTTTGTATCATTATGTAGTGTCCTTTTGTGTCTTTTTAGATTTTGATAGCTTAAAGGTTGCTTTGTCTGACATTGAGATCGCAACTCTTGACTGCTTTTGTGATCCATTTGCCTGGAAACTTGTTTTCCATCCTTCAGCTTTGAATCTGTGTGTTTTCCTTGTGGCGAGATGAGTTTCCTGGATACAGCACATAATTGGGTCATGGTTTCTCATCCAGTTTGCCTTTCTGTGTCCTTTCAGTGGTGCATTTAGTCCATTCCCATTCAAGCTGATTATTGAAATGTGATTGTTTATCTCTGTCATGAGGTCCTTATAAAGTTTTTTTGTTGTTGTTTTTTGCTTGTTTTCTTTTGGCTTTAGGGTTGATGTATTTATGTGCTTTCAAGTTTGTTATTGCGTTGTATTCTCTTGTTGTGCTGTATTCTTTGTTATTGTTCTGCTGTTCTCTTGGGAAGTGTGTGGTCAGTTTTTTTTTTCCTTTACTCTGTCCTAAATACCTTTTTAAGTGTTTCCTATGGAACTGATCTGAAAATTGCATAATCTCTTACGGATTGGATGTCTGCAAAGGATTTTAATTCTCCATCACTGCTGAAACAGCTTGGCTGGGTAGGAAATTCTTGGTTGAAATTGTTTATCTTTGAGAGCTTTGAATATTTGACTCCAGTCCCTTCTTGCCTTTAGTGTTTCGCCAGTTGGTCTGCTGCTATTCTGCTTGGTTTTCCCCATTAGGTAGTCTGACCTTTCTCTCTTGCTGCCTTTAGGATTTTTTTATCCTTTGGTGCCTACTTTGTGTAGGCGAATTATTATGTGTCTAGGGATTGGTCTTCTCATTTGATGTCTTGTTGGGGTTGTCTGTATCGCTTGTGTTTTGCTGGTCACATCTCTGGTGAGATGGGGAAAGTTTTCTTGGATTACCTCCTGGTATACTTCCTCCAAAGTGTTCTCCATTTTCCTTTCTTCTTCTGGGATACCAGTCAGGCATAGGTTTGGCCTCTTGATATTATCACACATCTCTTGTAGACTTTGTTCTTTCTTTCTGAGTTTTCTTTCAATGTCTTTTTCAGATTGGATTAATTCCATGTTCTGTTCTTCGAGTTCTGAGATTCTTTCTTTGGCTAGATTAATTTTGCTTTCCATGCTTGTCATCTTGTTATTTATTTCCTGGATAGAATTTTTATTGCTAAAATCTGTTACAAGGTATTTCAGTTACATCTTGTCTTTCTTGAGTCTTATTCACTCTTTTCATCCATTTTCTAATCCCTGTCATATTCTGGGGCCAGATGTTGGTGGCTTCCATTGTTTGGGCTCCATGGTCTGATTTTTCAGGAGTTTTCTTTTTGTTATGCTTGAAAGTACCTGTAGTCTTCCTTTGGGTTTTTTGCATTTGTGACAGATCTCTTGCTTTTCTCTTTAGTTCTCTTATTCAGTGGCAGTGGGAGAGGCTTTCCCCTCTGATGTTTGTTCAGCCCTCTATTCTTCCCTGATCCCGACTCTGGATTCATTCTGTTTTGATACAGGACTGTGGTTGGGAAGCGTTGCTCTCTCTGTAGTTTTCAAAGTCAAATAAGGTAGGTGATGGAGAGCTAGGATTCAGAAACTATTTGCAATTTGCAGTGTCCACTAATTGTGGAATGTGTTCCCTGAGACTCAATCCCCACCTCCCACCACCACTCTATATGACAATGCAGTGGGTACATATGTGAACCCCTTGAGTCCAAGATACAGTGACAACAATGAAGAACACAGATAAAAATAGAATAAATAAGACGGACATGAATTTTTTTTAAAAAGAAAACAAAAAATCATAACAATGTAAGCAGAAATCAAAGCACAAAACAATTGAACAGACACACACACACAGACTTACACACACCCCAAAACATACTGGAATAACGAAAAAGCTAAACAAAACAAACAACAATGAAAAAATGGGAAAACTAAACACACACACACACACACATGCCAACACAAAATGAATGGAGATGAAAAACAGAAAAAATGGGAAAAAACATAAGGAATTCAGATTGAACACTCACACATATATTGACACACACCTCAAACTAAAAAATAAGATAAAAAAGAAGAATAAAAGAGCAAAAACAAACCAACAACGAAAAAAGCCTGAAAGATGAACACTCAGTCATTCATATACACACATAAACAGAAAACAAAAAACAAAAGAAGAAAAAGGAAAAAGAGAAAAAAAGGGAAGATGCAGATCACACCCTCACGTACACATTCATGCACAAAGGAAAAATCTTTTAAAAATACATGAACTAACAAACAGGCAAAAATATTTTAAAAATTAAACAGTAATTAAAGGAAAAAAAGAAGAAAAACCCCGCCCTCTTGTGGCAGGCTCTATAATTGTTCCTCTAGTCTGCTCTCTCCTGCAGATATTCCACCTCTTTCACTCTCTTCCCATTGTCCAGAGCAGGAAAGGAGGAGGGGCAGTGAGGCTTGGTGGGGCTGTGGTCCTCCCCTCCCCTCTTGTATGGTCAGAATGATCTTTTCTGGTATGGAGGTGCAGAATTATCTCTTCCCCAGGTATTACTTGCAGGGGTGCCCCAGTCAGGCCTATCCTGGAATGGAGTTCTCCTATTGTGACTGACATCCAGGCTCTGCCTGGTTTTGTCCCTCTCAGTCATGGCCCAGCTGTGTTCGTCTGACGTTCAGAGGATTGCTGGGGAGGAGGGGGTTTAGGTCAGCCCTGGACTCACCACTGATCTCTTTGGAGATCTTCCTCATTCTTTTCTGGCCACACCCTTTGTCCCACGGCTGGACCAGGGTAGGGAGTGGTTACCTGGGACTCAGCACTCATCAAGTCCCCCTGAAGTTTGTGCTTTCATAATGTTCCCTCTGGGTCATGATCAACCCCTGAGTAGTTGATCCATCAGTCACAGAGATCTGGTCTGTTTCTCTGTGGTGATCAATTCTCTGTGGTGATCAAGTCGGAGCAGTTTCCTACCCTACCTTCAAGATGGTGGTGGGGTGCCTCTCTTGTCCTCTCTGCTGAGACTCTGCCTCTGGACTCCCTCTGTAGCCCCTGCTGCCAGTGTCCAGCCAGGCACTGAAGTGGTGAAGCAAAGCCTGGAGTCAACAGTCTCTCCTGCTGCAATGGTGAGGCAGAGCCTGGGGCCAGTAGTCTCTCCCTGCTGCTTCTTTGCAGGAAAACTTTTGTCTGTTTATAAAAAAATGGCGCTTGGCTTCTGTGACATGGGAAGTGCCAGGGACCAAGCAGAGAAGCTGCAGCACCAGCTGCTGCATCAGGAGGGCCCTGACCACTTGCTCATGAGGCCCCGCTTAGTCTGTCTCTCCCTGCATTTTCTTCCCAGAAAGAGTTTTCTTGATTTAAAAAAATGATGCTCGTCTTCTACATCCCAAGAATTGCTAGGATCCAAGCCGAGCAGTTGCGGCACCACCCTCTGCACCAGGAGAGCCCTGGCTGCTAGCTCCCTAGCTCTCACTCAGTCAGTCACTCACACACCCACTCACTCATCAGCATGTACACAAAATATTCCATACACTCACTCACTCACACTGGTACTGGCATAGTCCCACTGGCTCAGCCACCATCTTCCCATAATCCCCGAGAATATTATTTTGGGGGGATGCCTTATGTTTAGTACGAACTCAATTTATGTTTTGATTTTTTTCCCATTAAGAGCAGAAGTATTGTACTTTTTCTAAGTAACTGGCATTTTCTATCATGGTGGATGTAAAATAAAACCATTGCGTTTTCATAAAAATCAGAAATCAAGTGATGATATTTTCAAATGTCTTACTTGTGAAAATATAAAAAATACTGAAATTCTGTTTGCTAGTTCTACCATGTCTACTTTATTTGTTCTCTTTTTATGCTAGTTAGGAAATGAAAGTTTTTTTGTAAGCTAAAAAGTAAGTTATTTATCTGTTCCAGTATAAAAGACCTAATGGCTATTCTCCAAAACAGGGAATGATAATTAGTAAATTATCCTTTTATTTACACTGAATTTTAAAACCAGTTGTGTCTTTGTTTTAATTAAGTCTTTTTGTTCAGAGAAAGTAACCATTAATAACTAAACCTGTGTTTGAGTTTTAGAATGGATTTGAATGATGTTAGGAGTGGAATGCTTATTTTCAAATGTCAGATAAATGGCACAACTTTTGTATTTTATGCCAGTAAACCAAATTTAGCCATTGGTTTATGTGAAATCACCTCTGATCAAGCCATATGAGTTTCCAGTTGGAGTATGAGTAATGTTTCGTAAATGTATAATGGAGAAAGGAGATGAAAAAGAAGCTTGGTGCGAGATGTGCGAGGTGAGTGAATTTCAAACTGAGTGGTTTTATGTAATTCCATAGTCAGCTGGGGGCCATTGAAACTTTTAGAGAATGGAATAGTAAGGAAAGTGGATAGAATAGATAGAGTAATGAGATACTCCAGATGCCTTTTCTGTAGAGGGCAGTTAAAAGAAGAATACTGATGTATTTAGGCAAGAGATATTACCAAGTTGAATGATGATAGATTCTGAATTAAGGGAGCCTAGGTTAAAAACCAAAATAATGTGGAGTTTGCAGAATGCAAGATTTCATGGCCAGAGAGGTAGATATAAGATAAGGGAGAGCAAATCAAATGATTCCTAAGCAGTTGGGAGAATGACAGTTTTTTAAAAAATTATTATTAAAAGAGAAAGGCCAGGGTGAAGGACAGATTTGGGCAAGAAATGATAGCTTTAAGACACATGTGTTTGAAGCTGTGATTAGAGGGTGAAGTTTCAGGGAGATGCTCTGTTTGCCTGCAAAGATGCCTGGTTACCAGTAATAAAAGGGGTTGACTTCAGCCAAGAGGAGCTCAGCAAACCTGGGAAGGGAAAACTTGGGTCCTGATTGTAAGAAGGAAGAACAAAAACGTATCATGCAGATTGAAATTTAATTTTATTAGAATGACTCAAAAGCAGCTTTCTGTTTTTGGAATTTTTCTCTTAATGCTTGGAAATAAATGAACTTTTTCAAAAATCGATATATTTTTACTTTTGTTTTAAGGTGTTCCAAGGGAAAAAATCATAGGCTACTCTTGTCAAGCCTTTTGTTATAAAACCTTTCTGTGTAGATAAATAAAAAGCTAGATTGTATATACTTGCCACTAAATTTTCTGTTAATGTGATTTTTGAAATACATATTTTGATGTACTATATTCTACTTTCCTTCAAATGAATGCAACTTACCCTGGTGAAGGATATTATCAAATTTGTAATCAAATTTTGTATCAAAAAGTTTAACTTTTATATAGACTTGTTTCAGCTTCAGCTCCTTTAATTTATTTTCTACAAACAATAGGTGAATATGGGTGTAAATTAAATCCTGTATCACCAATAAGTGAATTCACCATATAGCAATCAAATCCTCTGTGACAGCTTTCAATGTTTATCTGCATGAAAAATGGATAGAGTTACTGAGTTGTTAGTCCATTTATATGTACTAACTTTGTATATTCTCACTTGCTAATTATTATTCTAAATGTGACTGTCTTTTGATTACTTTTGTAAAACCCACCAAGGGTTTATGAGCCATGAGTTGGGAAATGCTTGTAGAGTGGAAGGTTTTTGGAGAAAAACATTGCTGAATTTGAGTCTTGACTTCATAAACTTGCTAGTTATGCAGTATTGAGCATATTTCTTTAGCTTTCTGTGTCTTCATTTTCCCATTCCTTGGAATTTACCTACCTCATAGGCATTACTTAAGATAATATATGTAAATGGCCAGACCCCAATCCACACTATTTGCCAATGGAAACATGATTAAATTAATGGCATCCAAAAATTGTGATTATAAAGCTACACATTTGGAATAATAGAGTGCCAAGGGCAAAGACACTAAAGAATCAGAAAGAGAGCTTGAGGATCCATAATGTTGTATTATTACTGGGGTCTCTTTTCTGATTTAGAATGTCATACCATATCTCATTCTTTCTCTATTTCTCCTACTTCTACTTTTCATTCTCAGTTTTTTTAGATGTCTAAAAATTCTTAAATATCAATTTAGATCATTTATTATGCATGAATTTCCTTGTTTCTTCCTTGTTAGCTCCCACTGAGTTCATGTCCCTGAGGAGTAACCTATAGACACAGAACTCTGTAAATTTGATAATTAGTTTCAATCCCAGAGGCTTGGGAAGCTTTTCTGTAAATTTTATGCCTTTTCATTTTATGACTAAAATTGTAATAGAACTTAACTATCACTGATACAAGAACACAGCATTGACTCAATTCATTTATTTTTATCCATTAAAAAATGTTCACCAAAATGATTTTTGAATTCCAAGATTTTGTTATTTAGTAATGACTACTGTGTTTAGATTTGTTCCTTTTTCAAACATGATGATTTTCAGAATATTGTGTGAAAAAATTTCCCTACATGCCTGACAAACACGTGGTAAGATTTTGTAAGTGCATAGTGATGTGAAGTTTGAGAGAGATGGAACAGAGGATTGGATAAATAGGTAGGTGAGAGAGAGTTTGGCAGGTAGAATACTGAGTTCAACCCCCAAAATGGCCACTGGACTAAAATGGGTATATATTTATTAAGGTATTGTAAGTAGGCCTAAATTAGGTATACTATGAATGTACTTTGTAAAATAAGAGACACTTTTTAAAATTCATTTATTTATTTTTTTAAAAATTACTTTATTTCTTAGAGACGGGATCTCATTCTTTTGCCCAGCCTGGAGTGCAGTGATAAAACTATAGGTTACTGTAACCTTAAACTCCTGGGCTCAAGTGATCCTATCCCCTCAGCCTCCTGAGTCTCTAGGGCTATAGGTGCATGCTCCTACACCTGGCTAGTTTTTCAGATTTTTTTTGTATAGACAGGGGTCTTGTCCAGGCTGGTCTCAAATCCGTGGCCTTTAGCAGTCCTCTTGCTTTGACCTCCCAAAATGTTGGGATTATAGACATGAGCCACCGTGCCCAGCCAGGGGGCACTATTTTGATGTTAATTTTTCCTTTTATTTTTATGGCTAATAATAATCCTTTAAAACCCTGTATTTTAATAGCATTTACCCTGAAAAATCTATAGAGGAAACTTGATCTGAAGTGTTAGTAAAGTTGTTAGATGGTATGTTTAGTATTAGTATATATTTAGAAGTAATCTCTAGGTACCAGAATTTTGGAAGAGGCAATCATACTTCCCAAGTTCAGGTGCTCTTTTTTTGTGAATTGAACTTTTAAGCATCTTCACTTTTAATACCTTGACATTTATATAAGACTTATGTTCGGGGAAAAGCTTAAAATTCAGTATCCTTTATTAAATAAACATCCAGCATTATTTTGAAAAAAAATAATTTTTTTTTCAACTAAAATCATGCAGCATGATAGTACTAGACTTATACTTCAGGTTAACATTTCAAAATATGTGTTCTTAAAAGTAAAAATTTTTTGTGCCTTCTGTAGCTGGAGTTACAAAAGACTTGTAACTTCTAATAATCAGCTTAATCTGATTTCAAACTCTTGATAGTTTCAGAACAGGAATTTTTGTTTGAAAGATTGGCTTGTTAAGTGAATTATGCAATTATAAGTAAATGTGTTCACAGCTGCTTTTGATTTTTTTGTTATACACCTTATTAGAAACAACAGGATTTTAAAAATATTTTTCCATTTCTTACACTGACACCTAGTGTTCGCTATTTCTGATATCTTAAATATTGAATTTTTCTTTTTATTAATAATTATGGAAATTTACATTCAGCATATTTTTACCGGAGTGTATACTGCTATTCACAAATCAATAACACTTATCATCAACATCAGTGATGCACAGTTTTTCTGTTTGCTTATATGACATCATTATGAACCAGTTACTGAGGCCATTTTGAATAGAGTTAAACTCTAAGAAGCATAGTTTTAGAGGTGGAAGGAGCTCCAGGGAGTCTGTAAAACCAATGTATTTTTTTTAAACCCAGTGTTTTGCTATATACACAGTCACTTCACGTCACAAGTCTCAATGACTAATTTGGTTTATGTAGATTGGTCCTTGAGTCATAGAGATAAAATCACATTTAGTCATGCAGGCATTAAAGATTTGATATTACTGGTTATCCAGGAATGGAACATGATTGTGTTGTTTCTTATTTTTGAAATGGGAGCCTTTTTAATGTTGTATGTTTGCCATTTCTTGTGATCTCCTAAGGATGATTTAAATGACCCATTTTTTAAGTCATAAAGCTTAAGGGTCTAGATTAATATCAGCTTATGTCCAATTAAATGGAAATGTATATAAAATTTAGATAAAATTTGTTTAGTAAGCAATTGTTATATCAGAGAGATATACGAGACTGATACATGTGATGAAATTTGTTCATTTCAATTTTTGTACTTCTCATTAAGATGAGGAATGACATTTATTAGTAAGATGAAAATTTTTAGCTAAGATTGAACATTTAATTTATGTTTAAGTTTAAAAAGTCAGTGACAAAGACTAAATTTCAAGTAATTTCTAATAGAATTCATGCAAACTTCAAAGTGTTTGAATATCTAAATGTATCTTTCAATGAAGTATGAGTTTCTCATACCTAAAAATCAAACATTTTAACTATAGGAGACAATCATAATTGGATTAGGTTTTAATAGTTGTTATGGTTTTTGTGTATTTGCCTTTTTAATTTCCACCTCATAAACTGTTATTTTATAATCTTTATAACATCTTTTCCCCAGACAAGCAAAAATTATCATTCTTTTGATCCATCCATCAAGTATTTATTAATCATCTGCTATTGGGTAGACACTATTCTTGATAGATTGAGGAAGTAAAGTTAGAAATGAAGTTGTCGTTCATGTTGTCTTGCTTAACAAAAGGATAAGAATAGAGACATGTAGAGAAAAACAGAAAAGGAAGAGTTAAATAGAAAGGAATTTTGATTACCATTAAAAATAATTTCTGATGTATTTCTTATATGATCATTTTATGGGTGGATTTCCATAATTTCTGAATATTTTTCAGAATTATCAGGTTAATTCAAGAATCAACCAAGTTCTTAGGAATGAAACACCAAGTCTCTAATTATAGCTCTATCACATGTAACATACAGGGTCTGGAAGGAACTTGTTGTATAACGAAAAGGAGTAGTAAAGTAGACAATAATTGTGGAGTACACAATTTTTTCTTGTGTTTAAATGGATTGAAATTTGTAATTTGGGAATATCACATACACATATGTTTAACAGAAATTTGAGCAGTAGTAAATAATGTATATAAATACTTTGTTTCTATGTGTGTAGAGATACTTCATAATATCTAATTAAATATTTAAGTTTTTTGTTGCAAGGCAGGACAAAATAAGATTTCAGATTACATTTTTCCCCAGGAACTTAATGAAAATGCATAAGTGCGGCACCTTATTTGCAAGTTGATTGTTGATTGATTTTCATTTCATTCAAATTGCTTATTTCATTTAGAAGGTCAAAGAAAATAAAAGTAAGGCACACAATTATGTATAACTGAGTGAAAGTTCATTTGACATTTCCCCCTATCTGTTCCAGGTGCAAAAATTGGCTGAGATTGCTGGGCAGGCAGTTATTTTACAATACTTTCAGTTTAATGTTTTATCAGGCCCAAGAGTAACATTATTCTGCAAGTACTGCAGTTTTTTATTGCTACTCTTAAGGTAGAACCCTGTTTAAAAATAGTATATAATTATGTAGATTCAGATATGATATAAGTAAAATCTCATTTCCTTAATTATGCTGTACATACAAGAAGTGGAATTAGATTAGATGTTAGCTACATAGGGGCTCCATCATTCATTCATTCATCAAAGATTTGTTGATAAATGTGCCAACCATTGTTTTAGGCATTGGGGATATAATGGTATATAAAGCAAAGTCTCTGTCCTCATGGAACTTGTATTTTGGTATGCAAGAAAGATACTAAGTAAATAAATAACATTACATAGTATTAACTGTTATGAAGGAAGTAATGCAGGACAAGGTGTCACTTTCTCTCTTTCTCTCTCTGGCTTTGTGCAGAAGAGAAAATTTTAAAAGGTTTGGTTTACATTGATAAGCAAATCATGTTAAGGAGTTGGATTTATTCAAAGTCTGATAGGAAGCCACTAAAGTATTTAGACAGAGGAGTAAATTGTACTCTGATTTCAGGTAGGATTTTTACTATCTTGTATGTGTGTATTTATGTATATATGGATTTTTGAGTTGGGGTCTCACTCTGTCCCAGGCTGGAGAGCAGTGGCACAATCATAGCTCACCACAGCCTCAATTTCCTGGTCTCAAGTGATCCTTCTGCTTCAGCCTCCCTAGTGGCTGGGACCACAGGTGTACACCACTACTCCCAGCTGATTTTTATTTTTTTGTAGAGACAAGGTCTCACTATGTTTCCTAGGCTGGTCTCAGACTTCTGGGCTCAAGCAATCCTCCCACCTCAGCCTCCCAAAATGCTGGGATTACAGGTATAAGCCACCATGCCCAGAATTTGTTCTAAAGCAAATGCATATCAGTTTCAAAAGTATCTGTCCAAGGGAAGTAAATTCACTAATTCTTTTTTCACCCTCCCAACTATTTTCAAGTGTACAATAAAACTATCATATTTTAAACTATATGCACATTGTTGTACAACAAATCTCCAGACTCCATTCCCCACGCCATCCTGCATGATTTAAGATTTTTCAAGAGACTCGCTCTGGCTGCATTTTGATTAACAAACTGCAGAGTTTCAGTGTGGAAGCAGGAGGACTCTGAGGCTTGTCTAATGGTTCATGGTAGCTTACACTCGTGTGGGAGTAGGGGTGGTAATTATGAGGATTTTGAGGATGGCACCAAAAGGACTTACTAATAGATTAGATATGAGAGTAAGGAAGATATCAAGGATGACTTCTAGAATTTTGATCTGATCAGCTAGGTTAATGGGGTTAATGGTGGTTTTATGTAGAAAAAAATAGCATTAATATTAATCTTGTTAAAGTTGAGATGCCTAAAGACATCATAGTGGATTCAAGCAGACTTGAATTCATGAAAGAGGTTTGTGCTGCTTACATATTTAGAAGTCATTGGCCATAAGTTGGATTTAAAGCCATAAGATAGTATGAGATCATCTGGAAAGAGAAGAGAAGGGGAAAGATAAAAGATGGAGAGAAGTCGGCTGGCTAGTGGTCATTAAGATGTTCCAACATTCACAGGTTGGAAGAAAGACCCGGGCAAGAAGATGGGGGCCACTAGAAGAGTATGATATCTTTGTAGCCAAATGAAGAAGGTGTTTCAAATTCTCTGATAAGGTTGACTGAAATGAGGACAGAAGGTTGACTATTGCAATTGATAAGATTTGGCAAGGATAGTTCCAGTTCAGTGGCAAAGACAAAAAAATCACTTCAGATGATGTAATGGACATTGGAGACTCAGAAAGGTGAGGACAGAAGGGGTGGAGGAACAAAAAATCACTTATCAGATACAATGTGCACAGGTTTGAGTGGGGGTACACTTAAAACTCAGACTTCTTTACTATTGTACATTGCATTCATGTAACCAGACACCATTTGTTATCCCCTAAAGCTATTGATATAATTAGAGAGAAAAAAGAATTAAGCAAAAAGAGAATTGGAGATGAGAAAGTGAAGGCAGCATTGATCATCAAAATTTTAAAGAATTTTTGCTCAGAAAAGTAGTGTGACCATATATTCCAGATTGCTCAGGGCATTATCTCAACATAATTATTATCAACACTCCTTTTTTTCCCCCTCAGAGATCTGAGAGAGGTTATAGTGTCAACAAAGGATTTTCTAGAAGCTGGTGAATGTTTTTCTAACGAATCTAGTAATATAACTGTTATGCTGTAGACTTTACACTCTGGAGCTATGAAGAATCCTAAAAGATTAAGCAAAACAATTCTGTCCCAATTAAGACACTTTGTTATATATATTCCATTTCTGAACGTGATTTTACATGTGTACTGTTTCAAATGTATACTTTAGCTACAACTTTCCTAAGAAATTCATAAGGCTAACAAAGATTATGCTTATTTTTTGTTTTAGTAAACTTTTTTTTAGAGTAATGTTATCTTTCTTCAGACTGTTATAACAAAATATTATAGAGTGGATGGCTTAAACAACAAATATTTACAGTTCTTCAGACTGGGAAGTCCAAGATGAAGGTGATAGCAGATTTGGTGTCTGATGAGGACCTGTCTCCTGGTTCATATATATAGTCTTCTTGCCTTGTCCACACATAGCAGAAAAGATGTAAGCTCTCTGGGAACTCTTATTGAGACATTAATCCTATTCATAAGGGCTCCACCCTGATGACTTCATCTAATCTGAATTACCTGTCAGAGATCCTGCCTCCTATTGCCATCACATTAGGGAGTAGGGCTTCAATATATCAGTTTGTGGGGGACTCAAGCATTCAGTCCATAACAAACATGGACACCAAAAAGTGTATAATTTAAAAGTACAGATAACTTTATGAATTGTCACAAATTTACTGGCATCTATTCCAGTAAGCAGTGCGTGACCAGCACCCAGGAGTCCTCCTCATGACTCCCTTCGGATAATCATTCCAAGGACAGTTACTTTTATGACTTCTTTTTGTTGTTACTGTTGCTAACTTTTAAATTTTGAGATCATTATAGACTTGTAAAATGTTGTAAAGATAGTACAGGGAATTTTCATGAAGACTTTACAATCGTAACATCTTAAACAACTAGAGTACCTTATCAAACCAGGAGACTGACACTAGTATAATACTATTAACTAAGATTCCTCCAGTTTTTACATACATAAATGTGTGTGTGTGTGTGTGTGTGTGTGTGTGTGTGTGTGTGTAGTCCTATAACATTTTAACACCTTTGGAGATTCATATAACTACCAACCATAGTCAAGATAAAGAATTGCTCTGTCACCACAAAGAAAGATCCCTTTATGCTATACTGTCATGGTCATAACCCTACCCCTACCCCAAGTTCTCATTCCTATATATGCACCCACTAATTTGTTTTTCACTTCTTTAATTTTGAAATAGAATTGTATAGTATATAACCTTTGATGTCTAATGTATAACCTTTTGAGACTGGCTTTTAAAATTCATCATAATAGTCTTAAGAGCCCTCCAAGTTGTTGCTGGTATCAACAGTTTCTTCTCTTTTATGGCTTATAATTAGTTATCATTGTATTAGACTATATTTATTAGCAAAATTATTCCTTCTGAACCTTTTCTTTCTTTCTTTTTTTTTTTTTTTTTTGAGTTGGAGTCTCACTGTTGCCCAGACTGGAGTGCAGTGGCCGCTCCCGGCCACCGCAGCCTTGACCTGCTGGGCTCCGGTGATCCCTCCGCTTCAGCCTTCCGAGTAGCCGGAATTACAGGCGCGCGCTACCACGCCCGGCTGATTTTTTTTATTTATTGTAGAGATGAGGTCTCGCCAAGTTGCCCGGGTGGGTCTCGAACCCATGGGCTCAGGCAATCCACTCACCCCAGCCTTCCAAAGGCGCAGGATTACAGGCTGAGCCACCGAGCCCGGCTGAACCTTTTCTTTTTAAAAATATTTTTATTTTAAATATTTGGTGTACAATTCAGGGTTAGGTATACAAATGTTCATTATGCAGGTACCCTTGTTGATGAGGTATGCCTCCCCCTTCCCTGGCCGTTTCCCACTACTGCCAATTCCTTTCTTATAGTATTACAGTGGTTGTTCAAGGTTCGTTTATGAGTGAGAACATGATACTTGATTCTTTGTTTCTGTGATAGATTACTCAGTGGTTATAACCTCTAAATCCATCCAAGTTGATGTGAATTTCATAATTTTGTCCTTTTTTATGGCTGCATAATATTATGTTGTGTATGTATACCACAGTTTTTATATAGTCCTCTTTCGATGGGCAGCACGGTTGGTTCCATGCTTTTGCTATTGTAAATAATGCTGCAATAAAAGTATGTGTGCAGGTATCTTTTTCATAGAGTGATTTGAGTTCCTCTGGGTATATTTTCAGTAGGGAGATTGCAAGGTTTTTTGGGAAGTCTATTTTTAGATCTTTTAGGAATTGCCACACTGTTTTCCACAGAGGTTGTACTAGTTTACACACCCACCAACAGTATAGAAGTGTTTCCTTTTCGCCACATCCTCTCCAGCATCTCTTGTTTTCTGAGTTGATGATAGCCATCCTAATGGAGTTAGGTGGTATCTCAGTGTGGTTTTAATTTGCATTTCTTTGATGACTAGTGAGGCTGAGCATTTTTTCATGTATCTGTTGGCTGCTCATAAGTCTTCGTTTGAGAAGGTCTATTCTTATCTTTTGCACACTTTGTGATGCAGCTGTTTTTTGTTTCTTTTTGCATGTTTGAGTTCCTTATAGATCCTAGATGTTAGGCCTTTGTCAGATATACAGTTGGCAAATATTTTTTCCCAGTCTATAGGCTGTCTCCCCACTCTCTCAATGGTTTCTTTGGCTTTGCAGAAGTTTGTCAGTTTGATGAAGTCCCACTTGTTTATCTTATCTCTTATGGCATAGGCACTTGGGGTTTTGATCAGAAATTGGTTGCCAGTTCTGATTTCCATAAAGGTGTCTCCTGCATTTTCTAAGGTTCTTATAGTTTGAGATTTTACATGTAGGTCTTTGATCCATTTAGAGTTGATTTTTGTGTATGGTAATAGGTAGAGGTCTCGTTTCAATCTTTTGCATGTGGTCAGCTAGTTTTCTCAGAACCATTTACTGTATAGGTTCTCCTCTCCCCAGTGTTTGATGGTGAAGGCTTTGTCAAAGGTAAGTTGGTTGAGAAACCGAGATTTTGCTTCTGGAATCTCTATCCTGTTCCACTGGTCTATATGCCTGTTCTTGTACTAATAATACCAGGCTGTTGTGATTATTGTAGCTTTATGATAAACCTTTAAGTCTGGGAGCGTGATGCCTTCCACTTTATTTTCTTTGCTGAGGATTGTTTAGGCTATTTATGGTCATTTATATTTCCATATGAATTCCTGCATTGTTGTTTCCAGGTCTGAGAAGAATGCTGCTGGTAATTTAATGGGTATTGCATTAAATCTGTGGATTGCCTTTGGTAGGATGAACATCTTAACAATGTTGATTCTTCCAGTCCATGAGCATGGAATATTTTTCCATTTGTTTGTGTCATCTTTGATTTTTTTCAAGCAGTGTTTTGTAGTTTTCGTTGTAAGGGTCTTTGCTTCTCTGGTTAGCAAGATGCCAAGGTATTTCACTTTTTGTGTGTGGCTATTGTGAATGGGATTGCACTTTTTATTTAGGTTTCTGTTTGTTTATTGTTGGTATATAAGAATCAACTGACTTTTGCACATTTATTTTATACCCTGAGACTTTGCCAAAGTCCTTTATCAGTGCAATGAGGTTTTTGTCAGATTCTGTTAGGTTTTCCAGACATAGAATCATGTTGTCTGCAAAGAGGGATAACTTAACTTCTTTTCCTATTTGGATACTCCTGATTTCCTTGTCTTGTCTGATTGGTCTAGCTAGGACTTCCAATACTATGTTGAACAGGAGGGGTGAGAGTGGGTAACCTTGTCTTGTTCCAGTTTTCAGGGGAAATGGTTCCAATTTCTGTCTGTTTAGCACTATGTTGGCCGTGGGATTTTCATAGATGGCTCTTAGTATTTTGTGGTATATTCCATCTATGCCTAGATATTCAAGGGTTTTTATCAAGAAGGGATGCTGGATTTTATTAAAAGCTTTTTCTGCATCTAGTGATATAATCACATGGTTTTTGTCTTTACATCTGTTGATGTATTTAATTATGTTTATAGTTCCGCAGTTGTTGAACCAACCCTGCATCCCGGGGATGAAGCCTACTTGGTTGTGGTGGATAATTTTTGAGATGTGTTGTTGATTCTGGTTTGCAAGAATATTGTTGAGAATTTGAGCATCTAGGTTCATCAAGGATATTGGCCTATAGTTCTCTTTCCTTGTGGATCTTTACCCAGTTTGAGTATCAATGTGCTATTAGCTTCATTAAATGTTTTGGGGAGAGTTCTGTCTTTCTCAATTGCCTGGAATACTTTCAATAGGATTGCATGTTTTGTAGAATTCTGATGGAAAGCTATCAGGTCCAGGTTTTTTGTTCGTTTGTTTGTTTGTTTGTAGGCGTTTTCTTATGACATAGTCAATTTCCTCAGTGGTTATTGGTCTATTTAGGGTCTTGATTTCTTCTTATTTCAACCTGGGGAGGTTGTATGGTATAAGAAAGTCCCCCATTTCATTTAGAGTTCAAGTTTGTTTCCATACAGGTATAAATAGTAATCTCTGATAATGTTTTGTATTTTGGAGGGGGTCAGTTGTGACTTCATCTTTTGCATTTCTGATTGTGTTTATTTGGGGTTTTTCTCTCTTTTTATTGGTCAGTCTAGCTAGGGGTCCATCAGTCTTGTTTATTCTTTGAAAAAAATCAGCTCAGTTTCATTGATTTTTTTTGGGGGGGGGGTATTGTATTTTTGTCTTCTGTGTCCCAAATCTGGGCTTTTATTTTGGTTATCTGGATTCTTCTGTTAAAGCTAGGGTTTTGATGGTCTTGGTTTTCCAGCTTCCTTAGGTGATTTGTTAGTCTGCTAACTTGTGGTCTTTCCATTTTCTTCATGTGTGTTTGTAGAGGTATGCATTTCCCTCTTAGTACTATTTTTATGGCATCCCATACTTTTCAAAGTATGGTAAAAAAAAGAAAATATGATAGCTGTAGAGAGACAAGGTGGCTTGTTGTACTTATTTTTTAAAAGCCATTGAGATAAAAAAAAATTTTATTTAAATATAGTTATTACTGAATAAATTGCTAAGGAATATTGTATCAACAACTTTATTTAAATTAACTTTCTTTGTTTCCAGGTATCTTTTAACCTCTGTTTTGATTTCTGTATTAACCCATGAGTTGTTTAGCATCATGCTGTTTAGTTTCCATGTCTTTGTGGGTTTGGGGGGAACTTTGTTGGTGTTGATATTTATTTTTATTCCACTGTGGTCTGAGAAGGTGCATGGCAGTATTTCAATCTTATGGAATTTGTTTATGCTTGATTTATGGCCGAGGATTTGGTCGATTTTAGAGTACGTTCCATGTGGTGATGAGTAGAATGCGTATTCCATGGTTGTTGGGTGGTGTATTCTTAGGTATCAGTTAAGTCTATTTGGTCAAGCAGCACACTGAGGTTCCATATCTCCTTGTTGACTTTTTGTCTTGATGATCTGTCTAGGATTGTTAGTGGGGTGTTTAAGTTCCCAGCTATGATGGTGTTAGAGTCATTATCTTTTTTTCAGTTTGCCTGTAAGTTGCTTTATGAAATTTGGTGCTCCTATGTTGGGTGCATATTTATGATGGATATTTCTTGTTGATGGATTGAACCTTTTATCATTATGTAGTGACTTTCCATATCTTTTTAAATTTTTGATAGCTTAAAGGTCTAATATTAAGATTGCGCCTCCAGCTTTCTCTTGTGTTCTGTTCGCCTGAAATTTTGTTTTTCACCCTCTTTCTTTGAGTCTGTCAGTATCCTTTTTGGTGAGATGAGTCTCTTGGAGACAATAAATTGTAGCCTCAATATTTTATCCAATTTGCCATTCTATGTCTTTTCAATGGTGCATTTAGTCCTTTCACATTCAGGCTAATTATTGAGATGTGAGAGTTTATCCCTGTCATGAGGTTCTTATAGAGTTTGTTGTTGTTGCTGCTGTTTGTTTGTTTGTTGCCTTTCTTTTGCTTTTTGGGTTGATTCATGTGTGTTTTCAGTCTTTTTCCTGCATTCTTGGGAAGGGCATTGTTGTTTTTTTTCCCCTTTCTTCTGTGTTTAATATTTTCTTTTTTTTTTTGAGTTGGAGTCTCACTCTGTCGCCCAGACTAGAGTGCAGTGGCTGCTCCCAGCCACTGCAGCCTCGACCTGCTGGGCTCCAGCAATCCTTCCACCTCAACCTTCCAAGTAACTGGAACTACAAGCACGCGCTACCATGCCTGGCTAATTTTTTGATTTATTGTAGAGATGAGGTCTCGCGAAGTTGCCCAGGTGGGTCTCAAACCCACGGGCTCAGGTAATCCACTCACCTCAGCCTCCCAAAGCACGGGATTACAGGCTGAGCCACCAAGCCCGGCTAATATTTTCTTAAGTGTTTCTTATAGAGCTTGTCTGAAGGCAGCTTAACCTCTTAGGAATTGGATGTCTGGGGAGGATTTTAATTCTCCATCACTGGTGAAACTTAGCTTAGCTAGGGAGGTAATTCTTGGTTGAAATTGTTTATCTTTGAGAACTTTGAAAATTGGACTCCAAGCTCTCCTAGCCTAAAGTGTTTCTGTAGAGAAGTCTGCTGTTATTCTAATTGGTCTTCCCCAGTAGATAGTCTGTCTCCTGCTGCCTTTAGAATATTTTCTTTTATACCTACTTTGTGTAGGTGAATTACTATGTGTCTAGAATTACTATGTGTCTATTTGCTGCTGCTGCTGTCAAGTCTCTCACCCATATCCGACTTTTCTGTGCCTGTTCCAACATGGGGGAGGGGCATCTGTCTTTTGGAGTCCAATAAGAGGATAGCCTCTGGGTCCCAAGATGGAGGCTGGGCAGAGCTGAATGGGGCAGTGGAGGTCTTTGCCCTGTCCCGGGACAGAGAAGATGGCATCCATCAACGTCTTGTCATCAACGATGGAGCTTTCTCCACGGTTCCTCCAGCTTGTGCTGGGTCTGCTGCTGCAGGTGATAACAGGGGCTAGTTGCCAGGCGGTGAGGGGTGGCTGTTATATGCTGCCTCCTCTCAAGAGAGCCCCTAGGATGGCAGACAATCCTGCACATCCAGGTCTCCTATATCAGGGCAGCAGTGGATTCTAGTCACCTCCAGAGGATATCCTATGGTTTGTTGTACTTATTTTTAAAAGCCATTGAGATTTAAAAATTTATTTAAATATAGTTATTACTGAATAAATTGCTAAGGAATATTGTATCAACAACTTTATTTAAATTAACTTAACCTAAAATTTGCTTAAACTCAATAAATTTTGAAGAACATGTGACTGAAATTACAGTACACAGAGTAATATACAGAGCAGCTTGAGGTAGTTTTCATTTTAAGAATGTAATTCTGTTAAACAGGCGATTTCACTCTAGTTAAGTCTCTCCAAATGCCAGTATAAAATCAAAATTATGCCCTTTTGTAATTCTAACTATATTGAAAATAACGGGTTCAGAGACAGTTGGAAGTTACTATCTTTATTATATTTAGACCTGGTCTTTCATCTGTCAAAATAACAACCTTATCAAAATAAAATCCCTATTCTATTTTGGTAACTGATAATTCTTTGTAGTAAAGAGACTTTCTTATATAAACTGTGAGAATGAATGAAACAAATGCTCACAGCTTTCATAACATTATACACTTTTTTATATGTTGACCACTTCATGACTTTTTAAATAAAGCTATATTTAACTCCTCCTCCAGGGTTTGCAGTGAGGGAAATTTTTTTTTAATTTTACAGTTGTGTGGAGTGAGGGAAATATTTCAGAGATTCAAAGTTATACTTCTTGACATCTGTATTGAGCCTTTTCAGTTAGAGATTTTTTTTCTGTTGTCAGCCTCGGAGAGGACTGTTTACTTTGTAATATATGTTATTAATAGCTTACCTGTCCTTATATCAAGCAAGATCAGACATCCCTTCTACCAATAGGAGTCTCTGGCTCGCTATGATTATTTTTCTCATGAACTCAGACAAGTGAAGCAGAACGTATTCATTTCTTGGCTTAGAGATAATGATATGCTATGTATTTGTTTTTTAAATGACCTCTAATTCCACTTAAAGTCTATGTCAAAGTCGATTTTCCTTTTATAAAGTCTTGGATGAAGTGTAAAAGAGAGGGAAAGCTGCCAGAAATTGGAAGAACTTAATATCTGTTTCTGTCATGAATAAATATTTAATTTTTGCCTTTCTGTTTCTTCACTATTGGTACCTGTATGGCATTATTTCCAAGAATGTCTTTAAGTGCCTGCTCAGTTTATTTTATAAATGTGATAAAAATTCTCAATTTTTAGAAATAGAACTTATCCAAACCAGCAGGCAGCTAAAAAGTCATTTGTACTTAATTTTGGAATACATCTATGTCAATATGAATGTGTGTGATATTTTCTACTTTTTTCCAAAACAAAATTATAAAAATACTGCAATCAAGACTTCCTAGCAAACAGCTAATAAGCTGTTTAATTCTACACCTTTGAACCATACCCTCATCCATCCAAAGTCAATAGTGTGATCTTTTTCTGGTAGATAGGAGGTTTGCCTGAATTACAGTCATCCCTGGAAGGGTGGTTGTGGTATCAAGTTCACGTTTCAAATTGATTACTTGCCAAAGGTCAGTAGAAGAATTTGTGTAAGATAAAGCATAAACACAATTTAGTTGTTGTCAAGAGAAATATGTCAACAGGAAGCATATATAAAGAATATTAATCCATAGTTGTGAAAATAATGTGTGTGGTAAATAGGTTGGCCTCAATATAATCAAATTATCAATTTCATCCCTATTTGTTTTGAGGTCCCAGCTTCCTAAAACCAAAATCAGTCTTTTTGCCTGAAATTCCTTTTTGCTGGGATGAGAATGTAATATTAAATTTAAAAGGCAGTGATGGTTTAAGAAGAAAAAGGCTTTTGCGCCAGTTCTATGATGAACATAGGTCCAAAAAATAAAAGAGATAAAATAAATATAAATAGAAAGGAATTAATAAAACTGAAGACAGAACCACTATATGTTCCACCAAAAAATAACGTAGTCAGATTTGTCACTCTTTTCCCTTCTTACCTTTGTAGTTCATGTCTCACTTAGAAAGAGGGTCATACCTACTTCAGTAATATAATAATATTCTCCTCTGTTTTCCTTTGCTACATCAAGTACTAGTATGTGTTTAATTTAAACCTCTGTGACTTTTTTTTGGAGTGGTATGAGGTAGTCCCAATCCCGTACTAATTCATCCTATCCCCTATGTGAATTTGCCAGCTTTGTCATTTGCAAATTTAACATTTATTTCTAGTCTATTCCCAGAGCAATTTTGTAGCCTTTCATATCTGCAACAGTGTAACCTTAATAGTGTTGTTTGCTGTCTGCAGAGCAAGCCCCAACTTTATGTTCAGCCTCTGTCATTTCTCCTCTTGGGGGAAGAAAGAACAGAAAGCAACAGAGAGGAGGAAGGGAATAGGAGACATTATTTTGGAGACATCTCTGATGTCCTTGGACTCTGATTAAGGCATCCTTCTCTATTGTCCTTTTGATTTTCCTATTCCCAATATAATCATTTTATGAAGAACTAAAGTTTGAAACTAAGATAAGCTGTCATGTAAGGCTTTTTTTTTTTTTTTTTTTTTTTTTGATGTGGAGTGTCACTCTGGAGCCCCGACGGGCGTACAGTGGCCGCTCCCAGCCACCGCAGCCTCGACCTGCTGGGCTCTGGCAATCCTTCCACCTCAGCCTTCCAAGTAGCTGGAACTACAGGTGCGCGCTACCAGGCCCAGCTGATTTTTTTTTTTTTGATTTATTGTAGAGATGAGGTCTCGCCAAGTTGCCCAGGCGGGTCTCGAACCCACGGGCTCAGGCAATCCACTCACCTCAGCCTCCTAAAGCGCTGGGATTATAGGCTGAGCCACCAAGCCTGGCTACGGCTTTTTCAAGTTCTTGTTTCTTTCAGATCAGTTTTATTCTTTAATTCAAGCATGTATTGAGGTCCTTTCGTGCATTTGTTATTTTCTTCCGTAAGGATACTAGATATATCTGAAAACTCTTTTTAGGTTGATATGTCCAGTGTCTAGGTAATTCTGTGGCAGAACGTAAGAGAATATAATTAGTTTTTCTATTTTCTTTTCATTCCTTCAACACAATATGTGACTTTTTTTTTTAAAGCAGGATTTATTAAGAAGATGGAAAAGCTCCCAGAGCGGGAGGGGACCCGAGGGGGTTGTCCAATATGCAACTTTTTAATGCAATTATTTCCTCTGTGTTTTACCTGCTTCTCTATACTCTAAAAATTTCTTCTTTTGTATCTCCAAAATAGTTCTGAGCATAAAAGTGCTAAATCAATGTTGGTGAATAAATGAGTGATTCAGGAGTCATACATTAGATCACTGTTGATCTTAATGTTTTTTAATGTTCTCAATAGTCCCCTATACTTTCTTATTACATAATTTACCTAATTATATGTTGTTGTTAAACTAATATCATTGTCGTTAACATAACCTAAATTCTATTTAAATATAATTTTTAAGTGAAGGTTTTACTCTATTGTTTTACATAATTTACAATATAGTTAAATAGCCCAGATATTGTTAACATACTTATAATATACATTAAAATTATATTAATGCTATTTGACTGATTCACAATAGTTTTTAAAAATTAGCAAGAAAATTTTCTTTTGTGTTTTTTTTTATGTACATGTACCCATGTTTATAAGTAAAATCTGCATGTGTGCTTTGGTAATGTATTTTCAGTTTGTCATTTTCTAAATACCAGTTGACAGATATAATGCTCTTTATAGTAAGAAATTTTTGAAAGCTTTTCCCTGACCAGAGCAGTGTTTCACTATATAACTTCAATGCCTCAGGTAGAGGTGCCATTCTTCTTTAGATGCATGTGCCACTGGAGAAATGACACATTTTGATGGTTGCCTAATTCAGTTGCCAGTCTAGCTATATTTCCTTCTTGTTCCACATCTGTTTTTACTGAAATTTCTCGATCAGTGCTGTTAGCTCTTTTTTAAAAAAATTTATTTTAAAGATGTGGGGTACAATTCAGGATTAGGTATACAAGTGGTCATCATACAAGTAAAGTTTGAGCCTCCCTTTGGTCCCTACTTTGCCTGGTTTAGGTCAGGTACCCTTATTAATGTGATGTGCACACCCTCTCCCCTGGCAGTTTCCAGCTACTGCCAGTCCCTTTTTTATAGCGTTATAAATGTTCAGGGTCCTTATGAGTGAGAACATGGAGTACTCAGTTCTTTGTTTCTGTGATAAATCGCTGAGTATTATTGACTCTAAATCCATCCAAGTTGCTGCAGAGTCCATAATTTTGTTTCTCTTTATGGCTCTATAATATTCTGTCATGTATATGTACCACATTTTTTTCTTATCCAGTCCAGTTTCGATGGACAGCATGGTTGGTTCCATGTTTTTGCTATTGTAAATGTGCTGCAATAAACATGTGTGTGTGCAGTTACCTTTTTTGTAGAGTGATTAAAGTTCCTCCAGGTATACTCCTAGAAGGGGGATTGCTAGTTCATATGGAAGGTCACTTTCTAGTTCTTTTAGGAATTGCCACACTGTTTTCCATAGAGGTTGAACTAATTTGCATTCCCTCCAACAATGTAAAAGTGTTCCCTTTTCTCCACATCTTTGCCAGCTTCTGTTGTTTTTTTGTTTTATTAATGATGGCCATTCTTATTGGAGTTAGGTGGTATCTCAATGTGGTTTTCATTTGCATTTCTCTCATGATTAGTGAGGCTGAGCATTTTTTTAATGTATCTGTTGGCTGCTTGTATGTCTTCTTTTGAGAAGTGTCTGTTCATGTCTTTTGCTCACTTTTTAATGGGGCTGTTTGTTTTTTTCCTTTGGGCATGTTTGAGTTCCTTGTAGATCCTGGATGTTAGGCCTTTGTCAGATATGCAGTTGGCAAATATTTTTTTCCCCATTCTGTGGGCTGTCCCTCCTTTTGATGGTTTCTTTTGCTTTACAGAAGTTTTTCAGTTTGATGAGGTCCCACTTATCTGTCTTATCTCTTATGGAATGGGCTTTTGGCGTTTTGATCAGAAATTGGTTGCCTATTCCAATTTCCATAAGGGTGCCTCCTGCATTTTCTAAGATTCTTAAAGTTTGGAGTTTTACATTTAGGTCTTTGATCCATTTGGAGTTGATTTTTGTGTAAGGTAACAGGGTAGGGGTCCTGTTTTATTCTTCTGCATGTGGTTAGCCAGTTTTCCCAGTACTGTTTACTGAATGGGTTCTCCTCCCCTTGTGGTTGTTGGTGGAGACTTTGTCAAAGATAAGTTGGTTGAGAAATTGATGTTTTGCTTCCAGAGTCTCTATTCTGTTCTATTGGTCTATATAGTGCTATTAGCTCTTATATGTCTTAGTGACTGGTGTGTCCACTAGCACTTATAATTTTGTGCTATATGAGGGGAGAATTTTTCCTATCATTTCTCTTTTACTCTTCCCTCCTTATCAAGGCAAATTTCTACATCCTTGGTAGAAACTGATTTTGTGATCTGATTTAGTATAGAAGATCATTACATATTCATATTTTCCCTTGTATTTTTAGAGAAACAAAAAAATAAAAGGGGAAAAAACACTTGTTTTCTTTCATCCATAACTCCTATTACATAATATATCCATATGTGCAGAATAATCCTAAATGGGTTGATTGGGACATAATCCCTTTGTAGGCCAAGGAGCATCTGTATTTTCATGAGTCTGGAGTAGCTTAGTTAAAATTTATTTTTCTAAGTTAGATTGAAACAGTCTGTGAATTTTTTTTAACTATTTAATTTTGGAGTTGTGGGGTACAAGTGAAGATTTTCTACATAAGTAGTCTGCATGCAGGTGATGTTTGGGCTTCTAGCTGGCCCTCACTCCCTCAGATAGCTGACCATCATTGTGTTGCCATGTGTCTCCCTCCCTCCTCCCTGTCTCCCTCCCCTAGTAGTACCCAGCAACTACCACATTATGCAGTATTTAATTGTTTCTGTGATAGTTTTCACTTAGTATGATGGTCTCCAACTGCATCCAAGTTGCTGCAAAGGCCATGATTTGTTCTTCATGGCTGCATAATATTCCATCTTGTATATGTAGCATGTTTTCTTTATCCAGTTCTCTTTGGATGGGCAGTAGGGTTTGTTCCGTGTTTTTGTTATTGTGAATAGTGTGGCAATAAACATGCATGTGCAGGAGACTTTTTTGTAGAGTGATATATGTTCCTCTGGGTATTTTCCCAGGAGAGGGATTGCTGGATCGCATATGAGCTCAATTTTTAGTTCTGTGCTTTCCACAGAGACTATACTAGTTTGCATTCCCACCAACAGTGTGGCAGCATCCTCTTTTCTCCACAGTCATATCATCGCCTGTGTTCTTTGACTTACTGATTGATGATAGCTATCCTTATGACAGTTAACATGGTATCTCATTGTAGTTTTATGTCCTCCTTTGCACATTTTGTAAATGAAGTTGTTTGTTTTTTCCTTTCAGTTTGTCTGAGTTTCTTGTAGATCTCAATGTTAGGCCTTTGTCAGATGCATAACTTGCAAATATTTTTTCCCATTCAGTGGACTGTGTCTTTACTCTCTTGATGGTTTCTTTTGCTGTGCAAAAGCTTTTCAGTTTGATAAGGTCCCACCTGTCTATGTTAGCTTTTGTTGCATTTACTTTTGGCAGCTTGGTCATGAATTCATTGCCTTCTCCAATGTCCAGAGGGTGTTCCTTATGTTTTTTTATTTATTTTGCCTTACGTTATTATTTTTTGTTTTCAAATTTCTTAAGATTAGAACTAAATTACATTTATTTTCATCTTTTAACAGTAACTGTGTATATGGCTATAATCATTTTTTGTCATTAAAGAGGTTTTTTGTTTTGTTTAGAGATCAGGTCTTGCTATGTTACCCAGGTTGGATTCATAAACTCCTGGGCTCAGGCATTCCTCCCAAGTAGCTGGGACTACAGGTGAGCACTACTGTACCTGGCTTTTTAATTACAGTTTTAACCCTCACCCATAGCTTCCTTTTTTATTATATCTATGTAATTTTAGTAAAAGGAATGATTTCTTCTTTGATTCATGGAGAGTGCTTTTACAATCATTTAAAAAAATTTCTAATTCTGTTACAGTGTGAGCAAAGAATATAAATTTTATACATTTAAAACTTGTCCAAAGTATGTGTATGTGTATGCTTGTGATGAAATACATGGTCAATTTTTATTACTGTTTTGTGGGCACAAGAAAAAATGTATTCTTTCTTCAAGAGATATCAGAATGGAGAGATATGTGTGGGGGGGTATTTATACTCATATTTATAAAGTACAAACACACATATGATTGTATAATTCAATTCATCTATGTCTCTAGTTTTTGTTTTTTCCCCCACTAGTAGATCTGACCAATTCTGAGAAAAATGTATTGAAGTCTTTTTACTTCACAGAAGTTTTTTTTTTTTGCTAAGGTCTTGAATTTCTATGTTTTTATATAGTTAGAATCTATCTTATTTAAACATGCAGTTTTATAACTTATATCTTCATAAATTGACTTTATTATTATATAGCACCATTTTTTCTGTATTGTCATCTGCTGTCTTTATTATTCACGTTTACCTAATATGCCTTTATTCATAACTGTATTTTAAAGATACTAAAATTTCATGTAAATTCAACCCAAATCTTTTTAAAAGATATTATTCAAATTTTAGCTTCTTGAATCTTATTTTATGATTATTATATTTATTTGTTTTCACTTTCTCTTTTCCTTACTTGCTAGGTTTTTTTTTTAATTTGTATATATTATGGGGTACAAGTTCAACTTTATTACGTGGATAGATTAGGTAGTGGTGAAATCAGAACTTTCATAGAGTTTATCTGTCACTAGATTCATACACATTGTTCTAATTAAGTAATTTTTCACCATCTTCCCTTTTGCTCCCCTTTCCTTTAGAATCTTCATTGTCTATCATTCCAAACAATATGTCCATGTGTATGTATTATTTAGCTCCTGTTTGTAATTGAGAACATGTGGTATTTGTCTTTTTGTGTCTGAATTATTTCACTTAAGATAATAGCCTCGTTTCATCTGTATTGCTGCACAAGACATGATTCTTTATTATTGTTGTATAGTATTCCATTGTGTTTCTATACCAATTCTTCTCATCTAATCATTCATTGATGGACACTTAGGCTGATTCCATATCTTTGCTATTGTGAATAGTGCTATAATAAACATAAGAGTGTAGCTATCTTTTTGTAAAATTATTCATTTTGCTTTAGGTAGATACCCAGTAGTGGGATTGTTGGATCAAATGCTTGTTCTATTTCTAGTTATTTGGGAAATCTGTATATACTGTTTTCCACTGAGGTTTTATTAATTTACATTCTTATCAATAGTTCATAAGTCTTCCTTTTTCTCTGCATCCTCACCAACATATGTTATTTTTTGTCTTTTTAATAATAGGTATTCCCAGGGTGGGGGGCATATAACATCAATAAGGCAAGGGTAAACTACATTTTACCTGTACGATGACCACATATGTACCTAACCCTGAATTGCACCCCACATTTTTAAAATAAAAAAATAGCTATTCTGGCTGTTATAAAATGATATCTCATTGTAGTTTTAATGTACATTTCTCTGATGATTTGTGATGATGATCATCTTTTCATATGCTTTTTGACCATTTGTATGCCTTGAAGAATGTCTATTCATGCCCCCTTGCTCACTTTTTTTTTTTTTTTTTGAAAGGTGGGAGGACAGAGTCTCACTCACTCTGTTACCCAGGCTGAAGTACAGTGGCACAATCATAGTTCCAGCCTTGAACTCATGGGCTCAAGTGATACACTCTCCTCAGCCCCCTGAGTAGCTGGGACCATAATTACATGCCACCTCATCTGGCCAATTTTTAAAAGTCTTTTTGTAGAGACAGGGGTCTCGCTGTGTTGTTCAGCCTGGTCTCAAATCTTTGGCCTCTAGTGATCCTCCTGTCTCAACCTTCCAAAGTGCTGGAATTACAAGTATGAACCTCACCTGGCCTTTGCCCACTTTTTAATGGGGGAGGGATTGGGGAGTTTTCATTTAGTTGAGTTCCTTGTAAATTCTGGGTGTTGGCTCTAGGCATCAAACTACGAAAAAAAAGTAAATTCTGGTTATTAGTCGTTTGTCAGATGCATAGTCTGCAAATATTTTCTCCCATTCTGCAGGTGGTCTGTGCATTCTGTTCATTATTTCTTTTGTTCTGCAGAAGCTTTAGGAATATATTTAACTACAAAAGTGAAAGATTTCTACAAACAAAACTACAAAACACTGATGGAAGAAATTATAGATGACACAAACAAATGAAAAAGCATCCCATGTTCATAGATTGAAAGAACCATATTGTTAAATTGACCCTACTACCCAAAACAGTTTACAGATTCAATGTAATTCCTATCAAAATACCAATGAACCTTTTCACATAAATAGAAAAAAAAATTCTAAAATTCATATGGAACCAAAAAAGAACCCAAATACCTAAAAGCAACCTTAAGCAAACCCAAAAGCTACCGTAAGCAAAATGAACAAATCTATAGGCATCACACTACCCGAGTTTAATTTATAATACAAAGCTATAGTAACCAAAATAGCATGATATGGGTATAAAAATAGATATGTAAATCAGTGGAACAGAACAGAGAACTCAGACATGGATTCTCATACTTAAAACCAACTAACCTTTGATAAATTTGGCAAGAACATGCACTGTGGAAAGGATACCCTTTTCAATAAATAGTGCTGGGAAAATTGACTTGACATACATAGGAGAATAAAACCAGACCCCTATCTCTCACCATATAAAAAATAAACTCAAGATGAATTAAAGACTTAACAGTGAGACTTGAAACTATAAAAATATACTAGAAGAAAACCTAGGGAGAACTGCTTGGGATACTGGGCTAGGCAAAGAATTCATGGCTAAGGCCTTAAAAAAAAGTACAGGCCACTAAAATAGAGATAGACAGATGGGACTTAAATTAGAAAGCTTCTTATTTACTAGTTTTATCAAGTTAATGTTCATTCTCTTTTCTGCTTAAGTTTTTAGTTTTCGTATACTTTCACATTCTAGTTATAGTTACCTTCCTCTTTAGCATTTACCATCAAAAATATTTTTCTGCCATTATATGAAAACAAAATACCAACTATTGCTCCCATCAAGATATTTTATTCTTCTGCTCCTTCCCCTTTCTTCCCTAAGACAAGACTTTAAGAATACTTTTACTTATTTGTTCTGCCTTGCCCCATGGAACATTTAGGATATTTTTACTTCTCTGTTTTCCTGAATTGCTGCATTTTATTGAGATACTTAATTATCTTTAATTTTTTAATATTATTAGCAGTATATTTTCTTTTTCAAGAATTATAAATTCTCTCTCCATCAGTATCTTATTAATCAATAAATAGTAGCAAAGTTCATTTTTCACCCTATTTTTCTCTTCTGCCTCAATTCATAGTCTCTTTGTTTTGATTAATGTGTTACTTGTTTAGAGCTTATTCTCAGGTATTTCACTTAGATCGGGTAATGTAGGAAATATATTTGCACATTTTTGTATATTTTAAATATTATCCTTTATTCTGTAGAAGACTAAAATAGTGAGTTGTGGTTTTAAAAATGGACCTAAACCAATAATATACTATATGTCTAAATACCAAAGATTTACAAATCAAGCTAACTAACTGTTGTATAAAATGTTTTACCTCTTTGTTTGATAAATATATCTTTTTAGCAACATGGACTTCTTGGTTCAAATTTAGAATTATCTGACTTCTCAGAGTTTTCATGCTGGAAATTTTTGATGCCCTGCAGTTCATTCTCCTACTGTTCCCATTCCTGGCTCCATGGTGGAAGGTATCTCATACATGTGTTTGGATACTCTAGCCCTCACATTCAGGCTTAGGGCTAGGGATGCACACACTCATAGCATGGTCTGACTTTAGGAGGATTGACCTACCCATGACAAGCTCACTCAGTTCTCAGAAGTAAGAGGCTTGAGATTGAGAGGAAATTTTGAGCCTCTGGGGACACAGGTTCTGAGTAGACCTGCTCCCCTGGTTCTGTGGGTGCTACTCTCCATGGGCTTTATCTCAACTCTGCTGAGGAAAATCCTGATTCTTTCTTTTTCCTTGATCAACACTGCTTTTCCTCCATTAATCACTCAGATGATTGCCCCGGGGTCCTACTTTCTTTATCCTCTTTAAGTTTGGAGATTCTCAGGAATTTACCCTACCTACCTGATAGTCTTGTCTTTCTTATGTTTTATACTTTTTTTTTTTTAAAGTCGGAGTCTCAACTGTGACTCAGGTTGGAGTTCAGTGGCATGATTATGACAGTCATGGCTCACAGCAGCCTCGACCTCCTGAGCTCAGGCACTCCTTCTATCTCAGTCTCCCAAGTAGCTGGTACTGCAGGAAGGCACCACCACACATGGCTAATTTTTTAATTTTTTGTAACAGTGAGGTTTCACTGTGTTACCCAGGCTGGTCTTGAACTCCTGGGCTCACGCAGTTTGCCTGCCTCAGCCTCCCAAAGTGCTGGGATTCCAGGTATGAGCCACCATGCCCAGCCTAGATTGTGGTTTTATTCAACTATTCCTTCCCTCCATCTGATTTTGTTTAATTTCTATCTTTTAGGAATTCCTCAAAGTTTTGGCCCACTAATGCTCTTCTTTATTTTCGAGGGTTGTTTTTGATTTATTTTTTTCCCCAAAATATGCATTTTTTAAGTTATATGAAATTTTAGGCAAAAAGAAAAGTTGAGGCATGGGTTATTTATCATTTCAATCTATCTTTCTTTACTTTTATGTTTAAAGTACTGGACGTTTTTTTAACAGGTAATGTGGCATTTTTATTACATAAATGAAAAATGTCATTGGCAACTACTATACCACTAAAGCACTTGGCCCTGGGAAAACACAGGTTTTTATTAATTTATGTTATAAACATTTTTTAAGCACTTATCACAAGAAGAATCCTGTGCTATACACAATGACTTCTACCTCAGTGGAGCAGATATAGTCCATAGTGGATATGATCTATTCAGAAATGAATATACTGCTAATGAAGATATAATGTTTTATGAGGTATCATAGTGGTTCATGAGGGAAAATTTACTTCTCCTTCTAAAACTCGGAGAAAGCTTCATGGAGGAAATAATTTTTATGTTGTTATTGAAAGTAGAGGTATCTGGCCACACAGAGATTAGAAGGAAGGTTGAGACAGTTGGAGGTATAGGTAGGAGAACAATTCAAGAAAAATGGGTAGTTCATTTTACGTAAAAAGGCACAAAGGGAGATAAAAATTTAAAAGCTACCAGATCACATTTAATAGAAGTTGAGAGCCATTTATAGTTTGAGCTTAGTTTTCAGCTGATGTTTTTAGATGATAACCTAATATCACTACACAGAGTAGTTTGGGACAGATAGGCTATTTCTGGGGGCCCTGCTAGGAGCCTGGGCATCTACACTTCCAGGGCTTGCTAATAGGTTGGATTTTCTTCTGAATTGATTGTAAGAAATCTTTAATGTTATTCAGTAGACTACAACATAATCATTTTGTTAGGAACTAATGATTAAAAGTGTCCATTTAATTTCTAAAAGTGTTTGACCACATATGCTGAACATTACCTTATATCACATTTTTAAAGTACAAAAATGTTTTGGTGCTATAGAGTCTTTGACTTTGCTGGCCAGTGTAGTTGTGAAGAACTGTTTGTATCACAGAATACATCAGAATCTCTGCCCAGGTCCCCCTCTGCCTTACAGCATAAGCATATTCTATGTGATATTAGACACAGTAACAGGAAGAACATCTCCATCTGGTAATCATTACCTGAAGGATGTATAGCTTGTATGTGTCTTCTGGAAGTTAACTTTTAATGTTAAACAAAGGAAGCTGATCAAAACCAGCTGTAAAACCTTTGCATAGTTCATATTTTATACAGTCAGTTTTAGGTTACCATTCACATGACTGCATGTCTGAACTTTTTTTAAAAAAAGTAAATCTTTTACTTTTATTAAAATTAGTGTAATCCTGATTTTATAGTTAACACAACTTTAATTGTTTCCCTGTTTGGCAGGAAAATTTAATGCAATTGACATCACTATGTATGCAGTTACACACCTTGGAGGAATAATGGCTCATTTATTGACTGTATTTGCAATACTAATATATTTTGGATGCAGTCAAAATAAAAACAGTAGGTAGGTGGAAATATAATTTTCTAATTTAAAATTATGAGGTTAGTAAGTGTAGAAACTTGCCAGCTAAACATGTAACAGGCCATTAAAATATATTATGTGAACTAATTAAATAGATATTGAAAATTACTCTAGTAATACTCCCTTTGACACATGGCATTTATTATAATCCTAGGTACTCACATAGTAATTTTAGATCATTATTATTTATAATAAGAAATGACTCAGAGATTTTTAAATCAAGACTCTGGCTTTTTCTTTCCTTAATTGAGAACTGTTGAACTTGGAAGAATTAAGAATTCATCTTGAGCAGTGTTTTGCATTTTGCTGGTATATTGTGTAGGTTAAATAATAATAATTTCTTCTACCTGAAACTTGCATTTGTTATATAAATAGCAATTTTGAAATCTCAAAGAAATACCTGAATTTTTAACACATACTTGTGGAAGATATATAACAACTGTATCAAAGATTTGCTATCATGAGGCAAAATTTCATAACAAGAAAATGCACCAGATAATATAATGACTCAGGTATAACAATCTAAGCAGAAGACAGTAAGCATTTCTCTCCCAAAGAAATATTTTGAAATTCAGTGGTTATTTTACAAATGATTAACACTGTTTTGTTGGAAATGTTCTAGTCTGGAGAAACATAAGTATTGCTCATAAATACCATGTAGAGAAGCCAAGGACATTTCTGCTCGTCCAGCTAAAGCATGATAGCAAGTATGACTATGTCTGGTATTGGGGCTACTGCTTTTCTCTGGTCTTAGTTAACTGTCAAGCTTTAGGAAGTAATTCTAAAATGTACATGCACATAAATGTAAAGAAACTGATAGAAAACAAATAATTTTCAAACTCTTATCATTGTAATTTTCATTTCTGCAAATAGTGGCATATTTATTTTTATAAGATATGAGATGCCTTAATTATATGCTGAAAATACATTGAACCATGTTAGCAGGTGAGAATGGACAAGTTATTATTCCTTAGAAAAAAATGTAAAGAATGTTTTTACTTCAAAGTATTTGTATTGCAACATTTAAGTCAATTTAAGACATTATTTTTGACCCAAAAATAAATAATTTGGAGGACCAAGCACATACTAGGAAGTCAATATATGTATATTTATTAAATTGCTTATTGTATAAAAAGACTTCACTGATTACACTTGACACTTTTTCCAAGACTCCGTGTGTATATAATTATGTAAATATTCATAGTTGTATACATAAAATTAACCTCAAACCCACAAATTTTCGGTGCTCAATTCAGAGAGTTTTAGCTATTCTACATTCCCATGTAACCACAACCCCAAACAAGGAATAATATTTCCATTACTTTAGAATGTTCTCTTTTCCAATCACAACCTTACTACTGGCTCTGGTGATTTCTCTCACCAGAGAGAAATCACTTGTCTGTTCTTGAATTTCATGTAAATGGAATTACATAGAGTGTACTTTTATGTCTATCTTCCTTCATTTTGTTAGTCTTTTTTATTTTATGCAGTCTAGTGGGACTGTAGTATTAGTTCACTATGATTTTCATTTCTATTTCCCTAATGGTAAATGATATTGAGCACCTTTTAATCTGCCTATTGTCAATTATATATCTCACTTTGTGATGTGTCCAAATTTTGTGTCCTTTTTAGTTTTTGTGTACCCCCAAATCACAAAAACTTTCTCTCTTTTTTTTTTTTGAGTTGGAGTCTCACTCCATCGCCCAGACTGGAGTGCAGTGGCCGCTCCCAGCCATCGAAGCCTCGACCTGCTGGGCTCTGGTGATCCTTCCACCTCAGCCTTCCAAGTAGCTGGAACTACAGGCATGTGCTACCACGCCCAGCTAATTTTTTGATTTATTGTAGAGATGAGGTCTCGCCAAGTTGCCGAGGCGGGTCTCGAACCCGTGGGCTCAGGCAATCCACTTACCTCAGCCTCCCAAGGCGCGTGATTACAGGCTGAGCCACCGAGCCCGGCTCCTCTTAGGTTTCTTTACGGTTATATTGTATTTGGTATCTTTATGGTTATGAATTTTGTATTCAAGTATGTGATCCATATTGAATTAATGTTTATGTATAGAATAATATATATGTTTCAACAATATTTTTGGACATATATAAATGACCATATGACTCAAATTGTGTATACAGTTCATCATCATTTCTGTTCTCTTTACTACTTTGAATTTAATCACTTTTTTCTTTAAGTTGCTTTTGTCAAACCTCAGTTAACTATCAGGCTTTAGCCTCTAATGAAATCACTAAACTATGTCTTTCATAGCATTTCAACAATTTGAAGTCATTACACATTCCAATTTTCTGTTTTCTTCCATAGAAATATCCAAGGACTAATTAAGTGAAGTAACCTATGGGTGAATTAATATGTAACTACTATCCGATACCCCTCCTCACAGTCTTACCTTATATATCTTTTTCCTGCCCTTTTTATAACTGAAAGTAAAGACATGAATCATAGTACCTCACAAAACAGATAATAAGATCTTAAGTATTTTCTAAAATGATTTCGCTGAGGTTTTATTTTTTACTTTTATTTTTTGTAAATAAATTCTCAATTTAATTTAGTTTTATTTATTTATTTTTTTATATAGCAATATTTTTTATCTTGATGTTGTGGGGAACAGTTAAGGGTTAAGTATACAAATATGCTTCGTTCAGGCACCCTTGTTGATAAGGGGTGTTTCCCCATCCCCAGACAGATATTGCTACCATTAATCCCACCTCCCATATGACCCCGCAATCCCCCTACTGGGAATATACCCTGAAGAACTCAAATCACTCTATGAAAAAGATACCTGCACATGTATGTTTATCACAGCATTGTTCACAATAGCAAGAACCTGGAATCAACCATGCTGTCCATCAAAAGAGGACTGGATTAAAAAATGTGGTACATATGCACGATGGAATACTATGCAGCCATAAAAAAGAACAAAATCATGGATTTCACAGCAACCTGGATGGAAGTAGAATCTATAATAGTGAGTGACCTCTCACAGAAACAAAGATCTGAGTATCACATGTTCTCATTCATATAGTGGACCTTGAACATCTATCGTAATACTATAGAAAAGGATTGACAGTGGTGGGAAACTATGGGGGGAAAGGGAGGGGAAGGGAGGTTGGGTTAACGGTAGTCAATATCTGTCTGGGGATGGGAAACACCCCTTATCAACAAGGGTGCCTGAATGAAACGTATTTGTATACATAACCTTAACTGTACCCCACAATATCAAAATAAAAAATATTGATTAAAAAAAAAAGAAAAGGATCGACTGTAGCGGGAAACTGCAGGGGGTGGGGGGGAGATGGGATTAACAGTAGTGGAAATCTGCCTGGGGAAGGGGGGCACACCTCATCAAAAAGGGTACCTGCACAGTATTTGTATACCTAACCCTGAAATGTACCCCACAATTTTAAAATCAAAAAATTTTAAGTTAAAAAAAAATTTAATAAGCAGTGTTATTTTAAAACCATTTTAGGTTTATGTAATTATTATAATGATAGTACAGGGAATTACTGTGTATCTCACACTCACTTTCCCCTGTTATTAACATCTTCCATTAGAATAATACATTTATCACAGTTAATAAATCAATATTGTATGCTATTAGTAACTATAGTCCGTACTTGATCCAGACTTCTTTAGTTTTTCACTAATATCATTTTTCTGTTGTAGTAATCATGCCTTCCTAGTCTCCTCTTGGTCTTGGCATTTTCTCAACTTTTCTTGTTTTTGATGATCATGACAGTTTTGAAGCATACTGATCAGGTGTTTTGTAGACTATTCACCAAATGATATTTAATCACATTTATCAAGGATTCATATTTGATGAGGTATTATCATTAATATTAACTTTGATCACCTGGATTCATAGAGGGTTTGTCAAGTTCCTCCACTGTTAAGTTACCCTTCCGCCAACATTGTACTTTTTGTAAGACAGCTAATATGTTTGGACCACACTGAAGGAGTGGAGAGTTATGATCTATCTCTTTAAGTGTGGAGTATCTATGTAAATTGTGTGACATTCTTCAGCAAGGGATGTTGCCTATTCCCCCAATTTATTTATTTATTCAATTATCTATCTATATCAGTATTGACTCAATATTTATTTTATAATGTGGGTTATAAACCAATAGTACTTAATTTTGTAGCTCAAGTTGTTCTAGCTTTGGGCAATGGAAACTCTTTGTTAATACCTGTATCCCTTTGAAATATCCCCATCGTTGTGGATATTCATGCATTTAGCTAAGCATTTGTTCAATTTCTAACACTACAAGATGCCCCAGGCTCACATATGTTTCCAGACCCAGTCCTAGAATCAGACATTTCACCAAGGACCCCTGGTTCCTTCTATTGGAGATTGGTATTAGAAACCACATCTGAGCATTAAGTACAGTCCTTAATAATTGTCTCTTGTTGCTTGTAGGGCTTCTCAGCTGACAGATCTAAGAGGTATGTGTCTATACTGATCTGTGTAGATACATATATTTATAAATATTTGTAACCATCTGTATCTATGTTAAAATAAATACAAGTTTATACTGTGTCCAATGATAATCCATTACCATGTGTATCATTCTAATCTTCCCAGTTAGCTTATCTGTAACATTTCATTCCAACAATGAGAAACCTGGCTTTCACCATCCCCTATCCATTTAATTAATCACTCAGTTCTAGTAGTATACATGTACTGTGGTCAGAATTGTTAACCCATAACCCTGTGGGAAACAACTTTACTAACTAGAATACAGTGCTTATGTGCGGTTCCATTTGCCTTTAGTCTTGAAGACTCAACTCATTTCCAGATTTATGTAAGTCAACATCTTATTCCCATCCATACCTCAGTGAGGTTGTTTCACACATTTGCAATACATTTAGATTGATGAGTCAGATTTTGCATTCCTTCTTGGCATACTCCTAGGTTATGTTTGTTTGTTTGTTTTTAACAGCATGCATTAAGGTTAATCTTTATGCTAAATTGTATGAGTTGTGACAAATGTGCAATGTTTTCACTTACCATTACAGTAGTATACAGAAAAGTTTCACAGCCTTAAAATGGTCCCTGTACTTGACCTATTCAATATCCTCCTATACCCCTAACCACTGGCAGTCACTGATCTCTTCATCATTTCAATAGTTTTGGCTTTTCCAGAATGTCATGACAATTATATTTATAAGAGTATTGGGGGAGAATATAATGGTTTTCAACATTAAAAGTACAGTGAATAATAGCCAAAAGAGTGTGATTTGTTGTTGCCAAAGTTCCATGGCAGAAGGAAATAACAAGTACCTTAAAACAACAAGGCCACCCTGCCATGCTTAAATCTTTGTATAAGTATAGGCTCTAGGATCACCATTTTTGTTTGTCTTCTTTCTTTGTTTATTTTGTTTTGTTTTTTCTTTTTCTGTGTCTCGTGGGAACCTGAGACTTTTGTTCCACTATTTTCCATATTTAATCTTTCAGTTGAGAGGACCCTGATACCAGCATATTTTTTGAATTGGAGTCTCACTCCATCGCCCAGACTGAAGTGCAGTGGCCGCTCCCGGCCACCGCAGCCTCGACCCGCTGGGCTCCAGCGATCCTTCCGCCTCAGCCTTCCAAGTAGCTGGAACTACAGGCACACGCTACCAC
>CAUYQG010043835.1:0-16073 GCA_963574415.1 Tarsius wallacei | reverse complement strand
TTTTTTTTTTTTTTGAGTTGGAGTCTCACTCTGTCGCCCAAGACTGGAGTGCAGTGGCCGCTCCCGGCCACTGCAGCCTCGACCTGCTGGGCTCTGGCGATCCTTCCGCCTCAGCCTTCCAAGTAGCTGGAACTACAGGTGTGCGCTACCACGCCCGGCTACTTTTTTTGATTTATTGTAGAGATGAGGACTCGCCAAGTTGCCCAGGCAGGTCTCAAGCCCGCGGGCTCAGGCAATCCACTCACCTCAGCTTTCCAAGGCGCGGAATTATAGACTGAGCCACCGAGCCCAGCTAGATTTTCAATATATGAATTTTGCGGGGACACAAGCATTCAGTCCACAGCACCCCCACAATCTTCCAAGATGTTAAGGGTTCTTTCCAACCTGGACTGGCCTGGGGCTCATGAACAATTAATAAATATCACAGAGGTTTTTGGAAACATGCTTCCCTCCTGATACCAGTTAAATAACACTTTTATAGATATCAGTAAGAGTACTTCATTCTTTCCAACGATCTCTCACAAAGATAAAAGGAAACTCTTACTAAAAATAAAACTTTATTTTAAAAAGTGCTACATGTAGTCCTGAGTTTATGACATACAAAAGGTCTATGAAGTAAATGTTATTTTCCTTGTTTTATTTATAAACTTAGAAGTATATTTCTATAGAAGAAGTTTCCAGGTAAATAAGGTGAAAGAGTTTAGAGTCATGCAATGCACTGGCACTTCTAATATTGCCTGTCCTTCTGTCTGTCCGTCCGTCCGTCCATCCATCCTACTTCTAAACCCACCAGCCTGTCAGCCAAACAACCAAGCAACAAGTTACATATGTGAGTACCCTCTATATAGAGTTGAATACCCAACAATGAATACGATAGTACTGAGGATTGAATTGTGTCCCCCTAAAACTCTTATGTTGAAGCCCTAATCTGCAGGGTGGCTGTATTTGGACAGGGGTCCTCTAAGGAAAGGATGAAGGCTACAAGTGAATGAGGTGGTGCCCTGACCCAACTGGATCGGTGGCCTCACGAGAGGAGACACCAGAGAGCTCACTCTCTCCCTTCCGCCACGTGAGGACACTAGGAGAAAGCAGCCACCCTCAAGGCAGGAAAAGACTCCAGCAGAGAGGGATTCTGCTGGCATCTTGCTCTTGGGCCTCCAGAATGGTGAGCAATAAGTTTCTGTTGTTTAATCCACCCAGTCTGTGGTATTTTGCTTTGGCATCCTGAACAGTCAAAGACAAAGTCCCATTTTTTAGTAAGCACACAATTTAGTAGGGAAGACTCGTAGAAAATATAAATCGAATATTTAAAAACCAGTGGTGGGGCTGAGTGGCGCACACCTGTACTCTCAGCACTTTGGGAGGCCGAGGTAGGAGGATTGCTTGAGGCTGGGAGTTTGAGACCAGCCTGGGCAACATAGGGAGACCTAGTCTCTACCAAAAAGAACAAGAAAAACAACAGCTGGCATGGTGGCTTATATGTATAGCCCCAGCTACTGGGGTGGCTGAGGCAGGAGGACTGCTCCTGAGCCCAGGAGTTTGAGGCTGGGGTGAGCCGTGATCGCCACTGCACTCCAGCCTGGGAGATAGAGCAAGACCCTGTCTCAACAACAACAACAACAACAACAAAAACTCCAAAAAACAAACACAACAGTGGCAGGTACACTACCAAAGACGAAAATACTAAGTCTGTAAGTGAAGTAACGATTTGGGGGCATTGGAGAAGGCTTGCCAGTGGTTTTGGTATTTGAGCTGAGATCTGTAGTGTCTAGTTTACACAGTTTCATAAACGAGTTTATGAACGTGAGGGTGGTAGTCCACGGGTGAGAGAGAAAATGTCATTTCCAACAACGCAAACACCTATACAATGACTCGAGGACCCAGGATGCCTACAGAGTAGTGGGACCCAAAGAATAGAGAAAAACAGCCTGGTGGAAGGATGGAGGCATGGGGAGGACAGCAGAGGCATCGCTGGGGGTGGTGGTGGGGATGTGGAGAAAGCATTGCAGGGGTGGGAGGGTTTGATGGAGGCATGGGGGACAGCAGAGGCATCATGGAGGGTGTGGCAGAGGCACGGTGGGGGGCGGCGGCAGAGGCATCGTGGGGGAGGGCAGCAGAGGCATGAGGGGTACGGTGGAGGCATAGGGGGACATGGTGGAGGTACGGGGGGTGGCAGAGGCATCACAGGCAGTGGTGAGTTATGGGAGAGACATGGAAGGGTGGCAGACTGAGCCTCGCTCCCCTCACAGCTTCTTTCTGACCCAGGGATCATCTTTTTGACCTTGGCCATCACATTCCTTCAAACTACAAAAGCGCCCTGACTCCAGCACCTCCTCTGCATCTACCATGGCTATTACAGCTTGACTTCATCATCACACTTGTCAGGATTCGCCACCCACTTACTGGTGCACCCTTGCTGGAAAATTCTCTAATTTAGTGTCTCTAAGTAATGTAGCAATTTGTACCGAATCTGTAAACTAAATCCTTTGTGGAAGGAGACAGTAAAGGAGAACCGGTTCTTCTGAAGACCAGGAGATGGCAGTGCTGTCTGGATAACATTCAGGGAATGAACCATGCTATCAGTTTTAGAAAACTGGTTTTCTGGGCAACCCCTTCAGGTCACCTCCCACCGTGGGAGCTTTTCTCTCCTCTCAATAAATCCTGCTTTTTAAGCCAGGCTTGGTGGCTCAGCCTGTAATCCCGCGCCTTTGGGAGGCTGAGGTGAGTGGATTGCCTGAGCCCGCGGGTTCGAGACCCGCCTGGGCAAGCGAGACCTCATCTCTACAATAAATCAAAAAATTAGCCGGGCGTGGTAGCTCGCACCTGTAATTCCAGCTGCTTGGAAGGCTGAGGAGGAAGGATCGCCGGAGCCCAGCAGGTCGAGGCTGTGGTGGCCGGGAGCGGCCAATGCACTCCAGTCTGGGCAACAGAGTGAGACTCCAACTCAAAAAAAAAAAAGAAATAATAGGTGAAAACTTTCCAAGTCTAGTGAGAGATCGGACATTCAGATATAAGAGATTCAATGATCCCCCTCAGGAAGATTAAAGGCAAAATGTCTTTTCATTATAATTAGACTGTCTAAAATCAAAGATAAAAAGCAAATCCTAAAAACAGCAAGATAAAAGCATCTAGTCATCTATAAAGGAACCCCCATTAGACTAACAGTACATTTTTCAGCAGAAAGCTTACAGGCCAAAAGAGAATGGAGTAATATATTTGAAGTGCTGAAAGAAAAAGAAAATTGTTAGCTGAGAATACTATTTCCAGCAAAAATTGTCCTTCATAAATGAAGGAGAAACAAAGTCTTTCCCAGACAAACAAATGCTGAAGGAATTCGTTACCACTAGACCAGCCCTACAAGAAATACTCAAGGAAGTCCTAAACCTGGAAATGAAAATATGACATCTACCATTGTGAAAACACCTGAAAATATAAAACTCACTGGTAAAGCAATCACACAAAGAAAAAAGATAAAGGACTCAAATGGTACCACTACAAAATTCACCAACTAGAATTACAAACAATAAAAAAAGAAAAGAACAAATAATATAAAAACCAGAAAACAATTAATATGGCAGGAACAAAGCCTCACATATCATTAATAACTTTGGATGCAAATGGATTACATTCTCCACGTAAAAGATATAGAATGACCGAGTGAATTTAAAAAACATGACCCAACTATATGCTGCTTGCAAAAAACACACCTTATCAGTAAAGACACATATAGAATGAAAGTAAAAGGATAAAAAAAAATTCCTTACAAACAGAAACAAAATGCAGGCAAGAGTAACTATACTGATATCAGATAAATCCAACTTCAAGTCAAGAACAGCAAAGAAAGAAAAAGAAAAAAGGTTTTATTATATAATGATAAAAAGATCAATTCTGCAAGAGAATGTAACAATTCTAAGTATATATGCATCCAATCCTGGAGCACCCAGATTCATAAAACAAATATTACTAGATGTAAAGACAGATAGACTGTGATACAATAGAGGAGACTTTAACACCCCACTTTTAGCATTAAGCAGGTCATCTAGACAGAAGGTCAACAACAACAACAACAAAAACATTGAATTTAAACTGGTCTTTAAATCAAATGTACCTAACAGATATTTACAAAACTTATTATACAACAACTGCAGAATATACATTCTTTTCATCAGGACATAGAATATTCTCTGGGATAGACCATATGTTTGGCCACAAAACAAGTCTCAACAATTATTTAAAAATTGAAATAATATTAACTATCTTCTCAGACCACAATGAAATACAACTAGAAATCAATACCAAGAGGAACTTTGGATACCACAGACTATATACAAGAAAATTAAACAACATGTTCCTCAGTGACCATAGGGTCAATGGAAAAATTAAGATTAAAATTTAAAAATTTATTGAAACAAGTGAAAATGGAAGTGCAACATACACAAACCTGTGGGATTCAGCAAAAATAATGCTCGTAGGGAAGTTTATAGCAATAAACACCTACATCAAAAAAGCAGAAATATTACAAATGAACAACCCAATAATATACCTCAACTTACTAGAAAAGCAAGAACAAACAAACAAATTAGCAGAAGAAAACAAATAACAACGATCAGAGCCAAACTAAATGAAATAGAAACCCACAAAATACAAAGGGTCAACAAAATGCAAAGTTGCTTCTTCAAAAAGATAAACAAACTTGATCATCTGCTAGCTAGACTAATCAAGAAAAGAAGAGAGAGGACTCAAATAAACTCAATCAGAAATGAAAAAGGAGACATTACAACTTATACCACAAAAATACAAAATATCATCAGAAACTTGTTACGAACAACTATATGCTGACAAACTGGAAAACCTAGAAGAAACAGATAAATTCCTGAAAACACACAACTTACCAAAACAGAATCAGGAAGAAATAGAAAACCTGAATAGATCAATAACAAAAAGCAAGATTGAATTAGTAGGAGAAAAATTCCCCCAAAATAAAAGTTCAGATGGATTCACAGCTGAATTTTACCAAACATATAAACTAGATCTAATAGCAATCCTCCTGAAACTATTCTGAAACATTGAAGAGGGAGAAATTCTGCCTAATTCATTCTAGGAGGCCAGCATCACCCTGACCAAAACTAGACTAGGATACAACAAAAATGAGGGGGTGGGGGTGGGGATGGGGGGACTGAAAGAGAGAGAGAAAGAAAGAAAAAAAGAAAGAAAACTGCAGGAAAATATTTCTAATAAACACAAATACAAAACCCTTAACAAAATACAGCAAGCTGGGCTTGGTGGCTCAGTCTGTAATCCCAGCGCTTTGGGAGGCTGAGATGAGTGGATTGCCTGAGCCTGTGGGTTTGAGACCCACCTGGGCAACTTGGTGAGAACTCATCTCTACAATAAATCAAAAATTAGCCGGGCATGGTAGCATACACCTGTAGTTCTGGCTGCTTGGAAGGCTGAGGCAGAAGGATTGCCTGAGCCCAGCAGGTTGAGGCTGCAGTGGCCGGGAGCATGCCACTGCACTCCAGTCTGGGTGACAGAGTGAGACTCCAACTCAAAGTAAACAAAACAAAATACAGCAAACCAAATTAAACAGCACATCAAAAAGATAATGCACCAAGATCAAGTGAGATTTGTACCAGGGATGCAAGGATGGTTCAACATATGCAAATCAATAAACATGAAGTATCACATCAGCAGAATGAAGGACAGAAACCATATGATCATCTCAATAGATGTAGAAAAAGCATATGATAAAATTCAACACCGTTTCATTATAGAAATTCTCAACAAACTAAGCATTGAAGGAATACACTTCAAAATAATAAAGGTCACATACAACAAACCCATGGCTAACATACTGAATCAGGAAAAGTTGAAAGTAAAAACCAGAACAAGATAAGGAATTCCACTTTTTTTTACTACTATTCAGTATAGTACTGGAAGTCCTAGCCAGAGCAATTAGGCAAGAGAAATAAATAAAAGGCATCCAAATTGGAAAAGAAGTAACATTGTCCCTCTTTGCTGGTATGGTCTTATACCTAGAAAAAGCTAGCAACTTCACCAAAAACTCTTGGATTTAATAAATGAATTCAGTAAAGTTTCAGGACACAAGATTAACACACAAAAATCAGAAGCATTTCTATACACCAATAGTGATCTAGCCAACAAAGAAATCAAGAAGGCAATCCCACTTGCAATAGTTACCAAAAAAAAAAAAAAAATCTAGGAACATATTTAACTAAGGAGATGAAAGATCGTTAAAAGGAAACTACAAAACACTGATGAGAGAAATTGTAGATGACACAAACAAATAGAAAAATAAGCCCATGCTCATGGATCAGAAGAGTCAACATTATTAAAATGATCATGGTGCCCAAAACAACCTACAGAGTCAATATAATCCTTATCAAAATACTAACATTATTATTCACAGAATTAAAACAAACTATCCTAAAACCCACATGGAACTAAAAAGAGCCCAAATAACCAAAGGAATCCTGAGCAAAAAGAACAAAGCTGGAGACATCACATTACTGACTTCAAAAGGTATGACAAGACTATAATAACCCAAACTGAATGATACTGATAATAAAAAAAAGTAGACACATAGACCACTGGAACAGAATAGAGAACCCAGAAATAAATCCACATAGTTATAGCCAACTTATCTTTAACAATGCCAGCAAGAGCTTATACTGGGGAAAGAACACTCTCTTCAATAAATGATGCTGGGAAAAGTGGACAGCCACATGCAGAAGAATGAAACTGGACTCCTATCTCTCACCATATTAAAATATAAGATCCCAAAGTACAAAAATACTAGAAGAATACCTAGGGAAAACTCTCCTGGACGCTGGTCTAGGCAAAGAATTTATGACTAAGACCTCAGAAGCATAGGCAGCAAAAATAGAAATTGGCCAGGTGTGGTGGCTCATGCCTGTAAACTCAGCACTTTGGGAAGCCATGGGAAGAGGATTGCTTGAGCCCAGGATTTCGAGATCAGCCTAGGCAACATAGTGAGACCTCGCCTCTACAAAAAATCAGAGAAAGCTAGCCAGGTATAGTGGCATGCACCTGCAGTCCCAGCTATTTAGAAGACTGAGGCAGAAGGATCACCTGGGCCCAGGAGGTTGAGGCTGTGATGAGGCATGATTGTGCCACAGCACTCCAGCCTGGGTGACAGAGCGAGACTCATGAAGGAAAAAGAGAAGGAGGAGGAGAAAGAGGAGGAGGGAAATAATCAATAGAATGAAGAGAAAACATGTTGAATGGGAAAAAATTTACAAACTATTCATCTAACTGGGCAAATATCCGGAATACACAAGAAAGTCAAACAACTTTCTTGTGTATTCCGGAAAAAAACAAATAATCCCATTAAAAATAGGCAAAGGACATCAATAGACAGCTCTCAAAAAAAAAGATATACAAACAACCTATGGGTATATGAAAAAATGTTAAACATCACTAATCATCTGAGAAATGCAAACAAAGCCACAATGACATATCATTTTACCCCAGTCAGAATGACTATTATTAAAAAGACAAAAATAACAGATACTGGTGAGGATGCAGAGAAAAGGGATCTCTTACACACTGTTGGTGGGAATGTAAACAGGTACAGCCACTCTGGAAACAGTATGGAGATTTCTCAAAAAGCTAAAAATAGAATTACCATTTGCTCCAGTAATCCCACTACTTGGTACCTACTCAAAGGAGAAGAAGTCAGTATATCAAAGGGATGTCTGCACTCACATGTTAATTGCAGCACTATTCACAATACCCAAGATATGGACTCAACCTAGGTGTCCATCAACAGATGAATGGATAAAGAAAATGTGGTATATGCAACCCCTTGGGTCCCCTCCTGCTCTGGGAGCTTGTCTATCCTCTCAATAAATCCTGCCTAAAAAAAAAAGAAATAAAAGAAAAGAAAATGTGGCATATATACTTAATGGAATGCTATTCATCTATTAAAAATGAAATCTTGTCATTTGCAGAACATGGATGGGCCTAGAGGTCACTATCTTAAGTGAAATAAGCTTGGCACAAAAGGCAAATATCTCAGGATGAAGAGAAGTGGTTTAAACGGTGCACACATACAGTTAGACAGAAGGAAACAACTCAATGTTTGATAGCAGAGTAGGGTGACTATACTTAAAAAGAATTTATTGTACTTGGATGACAGGTACCCTAATATCTGACTTGATCAGTATGCATTATATACATGTAAAAAAATTTCACATATACCCCATAAATTTTCATACTAAATAAATAAAAGCATATATTAATAACAATGATAAAGTAAATATTTTATCGTACTGCTGTAGTTACATAACAATCATCAGTGATTTATAAAAGAGTTCCTTAAAATTGGGTTAATTCAACCATATTCAAAAAGTTTTACAGTATCTATTATTATACCAGATCATGTGATAAACATTTAAAAAGTTAATATATATAGACCCTGACCTTGTGACTCTTCTAATCTGGTAAACACAGTAAGCTGTACTCATTTGGAACAATGAGGCATAGTGCTTGGTGGAAATGGTACATACACACAAGAATCCGGGAGAATTACCTCTGAGTATACAAAGCCTTTATGCTGAAGATAAAGAAAATAATTCTCTAAGCGATGGGATATGCATGATTTCATTTCTTTTTCTAAGGAGTTTTAATAGTTTAAACTTGGCAAGTTCCTTCCTGTATTTTCAACTTGGTTGGTAACAAAACAAAACACAACAAAAAAACTCCCCACAGTACTGGCATGTACAGAATCTGGAATCTTGGATTGACTAATTTTGCAATTATTTTTAAATGTTATCGAATTTGTGTCTAGCTGTAATTAAAATTTTTATGAAAATGCCAGCAGTAGATTAGTAAACAAAATAATCCAGGCTACACAAAAGCTTGTTTTGGTTTTTTTCTTAGTTCGGTTTAATACTATAAATAAACCAATCTTTCTCTCTGCCTGTTCTTCATATAAATAACTTGGTCCTTCGAGATCTCCATAGTCTGCAATTCTCTGTTTCATGCCTCACATACTTCTGTGATTTTCAGAAGCTGGGGGGTGCTCAGAAAGGGCAAAAAAAGTTGGCTTTTGGTAACGAAATCACATTAAACCTAAAACATATGCTCTCTACTTAGTGAAGGAAATGAAAAAAGGGATCGTACAATTGTTGCCTTCAATAAACTGGTAATTTAAAAGAACTAGTAATAGTAGTAATACTTAAACATCCCATGTTTTATAAAAATGAATAATTTATTTTAATACACTTGGAACTCACAACTCCTACATTGTTCCCATAGTCTTTACCCTATACGGTACCTCATGCCTGTGTGTTCTGTATCCCTCTCCCTTCCCCTGGTCCCCGGCCTTCCCCTCGCCTAAACTGGCATCCTAATTAGCCCCACCTTGAGCTGAGCTCAGTCTCTGACAGTTCCTTAGGTCATCACTTGCATGGCCAGGAAGTATGTCAACTGGCTTAGCCCCACCTTGCAGTGGGCTTATGTTAACTGTGTGTCCAACCAAAAGTGTCCAAAGTCTAAGGACATGCTAAGCACCAGGTAACTTGAGTCAACTTCTTAACCTTCTCCTCCTAGTTCTCAGTCCAATGATTTGCCTTCTAGGCCACTTTCCTTTCGGGTCTACAGCACTTCCCTGAACCTCATCTACCTTAGTGGGGCTTGGATTTCTGTTTGTCTCTTGCCAGTCACCCTCTGTTTCTGTTATCTGCTGCTGTATAACCAACTACCCCAAAATGCAGCGGTTTCAGACAACTATGGTTTCTTTACTCATATGTCTGTTACCTTGGTGCCCCCTGACACCTCTATATTTCTCTCAACCTAGGTTCATCCTTCAAGGCATAGCCACAGCATTGTGGCTTGAGTTTCTCATATGTAAAGGTCTTAGGGAAGGTGTATTTCTCACATGGTTCTTGGTTTCTCAGAGAATGTTCCAAGAGATAGAACTGGAAGTTGCTAGTCTCATAGGGCCGGGCTCAGAAACTGGCTCACCATTTCTGGCAAATTCTAAGGGTCAAAGGAGTCACACAGTCATCTCCAGTTTCAAGAGGGAGGAGTTATAGACCCCATCTCTCACTGTGAGGATTGTCAAAGAGCTTAAGACCATCTCTAATTTGCCATTACTTCTTCCCCTAAAGATCCTGGAGCTTCAACCACTAGAATGAGTCCTGCTTTAGTTGACCAAAACATTAGGAACAACTTGTGCCTAGCTCCATTTGTGCTCATGCTGCATCTACCCAGATTATATGCTAATGCCAATGATTTCTCATGAGCTTGCACCTTGCTGGGCACTGTGCTTGGGCTGCCCAAATGCCCTTCTTGGAACAGTCTCTGTAGCCAGCTGTAGTAGTCATGGTACTCCAGAGGAAAAAACCAATGGGTTACGTGCATGTATATGTACATGTATATTACTATTATTATTATTATTATTATTATTTGGCTCACATAATTATGAAAGCAGTTAAGTTTCAAGATCTGCATGGTGAGCCAGCAAGCTATAAATCTAGGAGAGCAGATGGTCTAGTTCCTGACTGAGTCTGAAGGACTGAAAAGCAAGACAGCACATGGTGTCCTTCCTGTCTAGAGGCCAGCAGGCTTGAGATGCAAGAAGAGCTGATATTTTTGTTCAAGTCCAAAGGCAGGAAAAAAGCTAATGTCCCAGTTCAAAGACATTCTGACAGAAGGAATTCTCTCTTACGCAGGGTCAATCTTTTTGTTCTACTCAAGTCATCAACTGATTGTCTGAAACCCATCCACATCAGGAAGGGCAATCTGCCTTATTCACTCTAGCAAGTTAAATGTTCATCTCACCCAAAAATTCCCTTACAGAAATACCTAGAATTATGTTTGACCAAATATCTGGGCACTCTGTGGTCAAGTCAAATTGACATTTAAAATTAGCCATTATATCAGCTCAGATTTCCCAGCCCAGAACAGTTTGAAGAACCTTTGCTTCACTCTCACTTGTGACAAAGCCTGCTCTGTGACAACAAGAGCTGCTGTGTCTGAGTTTTAAAAGAACCATTTCCTCAAAATGTATCACTCTTTCCAATAATGGTGCCACTGCTGTGTGGCTTGCAATTTGTTTATGAGGACAATTACTAAATTGTCAAACCAGGTACATATCAGGTAACAGAAGCACAGAGGTCTCTGTGTGGGCATATACACAGATGTATATGCCCACACTGTGCAGGAGACCACTGAAGTGTCTCAGGAAGAAGAACTAAGAGATATCAATGATCACAAAATGCTAATATCTGTTTAGTGCTTTACAATGTACAAACAACTTCCGTACACCTTAACTCCTGCAGTCCCTGTGCTCCTTACAGCTGGTATTATTATTCTGCTTTGGAGAAGATATTATTTTTATTTTATTTTTTAATTTATTTTTGAGATGGAGTCTCACTCCTTCACCCAGGCTGGAGTGCAGTGGCATGCACGCACACAGCCACCCCAGCGTCGACCTGCTGGGCTTCAGCGATTCTTCCTCCTCAGCTTTCCAAGTAGCTGGAACTATAGACACACACTACCATGCCTGGCTATTTTTTATTTTAGTGTAGAGATGAGGTCTCACCAAGTTGCCCGGGCTGGTCTTGAACCCATGGGCTCAGGCAATCCACTCACCTCAGCCTCCCAAAATGCTGGGATTATAGGCTGATAATATTATTAATAATAACAACAACACAGTACTATATGATTGACCTGAATGGTCTCCTTTATTTTTACAACTATTATTCATTTGTTCCACAAATATCCATTGCGTGTTGGGTGTGGAGATAAATTGATGACAGAAAACAGATGTTTTCACAGAGCATGTGGTTTATTATAGGAGGTTAATTAAATAATCTTGCAAATCAATATAAGTTTAGAACTGTGCCCTGGAGATGAAGAACATAGTGGTGTAAAAGGGATAGTTGACCTTGTCTCTGAGGAGGTGACTACTTAATTGATCCCGGAAGAAAGGACTTTTACCAGGGTAAGGGATGGGAGAGGGGCCCTGTGTTCCAGGTAGAGGGAATAGCTTTTGCAAGAGCCCTGTGGTAGGAGAGGGTGCTTTCAAGGACTGAAAGAAGGCCAGTGTGCCTGGAGCCCAAGCTCAACGGGATAGGCTCTGTTATTTGTACTCATCCATTTCATAGATGAGGAAAAAGAAGAGCAGGTCTCTGGTCTTCACATACCTGGTATATAGCCTGGCAGTGGCTAAGCCAGGCCTTGCACACAGCTCTTCCCATTTCTTGGTTTCTGTTCATTTGTGTATGGCTTGCTGTTTGATACAGGTCAGTTTCAGCATTGTTTTCAAGGAGGATAAAAATGTAACATGGCCAGGGTGGGAACAATACATCCAGGCAAGGATGTTTAAGATGTTAAGTCTGAAGGAGTTGCAGAGCTGGGAATGTTTAGTAAGAGAGCTCAGCTTCCATGGAGAAGCTCGGAGAAGGGGTAGCTAAAATCGAAACAACCAAAAATAAAGGGGGTGGGGGACAGATGTATTCTGTGATTAGAGTTCTGGATTTGAAACAATTGTGGGTCAATCAGTCAATTAATCCAATCATCGCAGAAGGTAAATCTAGTGTTTCAGCAATCTAATCCATCACACTTTTCCTCCCTAATGGTCTTTGGAAATGAGGTCAATGTTCATCTGAATAAAGCGGTTTCACTTTTATCATCTCTGGAAGTTAAGGTTGAGTGGACTCCATGACTTCTCAAATTCCTAGTGACTCATAGAGCAGTAGGTCTCCTCAGCATGTGGTGAAATACAGTGCTGGGCGGGGCAAGACTAAACTCTAAGACTCTTTGCCTCCCAGATGGAGGAGAAAGTTTTGCACACAAAATGTTCCAGAAGTCACTATAGGCTAAAGAAAGACCAAACTGGTCAAGAGATAATACTAGTGTGTATGTGAAAAATGCTGATATTTTAAGGGGAAAGACAAACCTCAGGGAATTAATATATTTGGAAATTTTCTTCTAGGTTTTTGTTATAAAACTGCGCTCAGCAGACACAAGTCCCAGGTCCTGCTTGTAGGGAGACAAACTGTGCCCCTAGCAGAAAGCCTGAAATGTCAAAGCAGACACTCAGGCCACTTTTGTAAGAAGAACACTGAATACATGAGTGAGAGCAGTCTTACTGATGCTATAATTTGGACTGAAGACTTAGCTCAGAGCATCAGAACAATGATGTGTGCCCAATATAGAAGAGAATCAAGCATTTCCAGGGGCAGTGTCTGGGGAATGGCATCTAAAAAAGGATATAGGTGGCTTCCTGCAGAGTCACTGACTTTTGCTGAGTGTTAGACCTATTAGGTCTACAGAGAGACTGACCTCCATTCTCTAGGTACTTACAGATTTAGGAAATGACAAGCACTAACAAGAGAAATCATGATCCTAAAGCAGTTCTGGTTAAAATGAAATTTTTCAGACTCAATTCCAGTTCCACTGTGATGTGAGTCCCTGGAAGCAAGAGAGCCAGAGAATATGAATTCTTAATGTATTTCCCAGGGACCAGTAAAGGATTCAGGCAGTGAATGGGTTAAGAATTAAATGAAAACTGCCCACATCTGACAGCAATCATGTGAGTCACCCTGAGTGAGAACCACCCAGTAAAGCCCCGTCAATCCACAGAATTGATTGAGGTTATAACAAACTGTTGTTTTAATCAACTAAGTTTGGAATAGTTTATTGTGCAGGAATAGAGAACTGAAACCCACCCTCAAAGTCCAAAAAAGGTCTTCCCGATTGGCAGTCAGCTCTTTTAAGTTTCTGAGGACCCAGGTGACTTCTGTGACTTCACCATTTTCAGTACATTGTTTCCAGGATCACTGTGGAGAAGAAATAACACGAAGGATGATGAATGGGAGGTCTGGATGAGCCAGCTCTGGAAATGGGGTCCAGCACTTCCATTCACATTGCACTGGCCAGAACTCATTCACTTGGTTAAGCCTAACTGCAAGGAAGGCTGGGAAATGTAGTCTAGCTGTGGGCTTAATGAACAGCTCCTCAGTCTCATGAACTAGTGTTCCTCCTAAGCCTCTTTCTCATTGGGTGTGGGGTAGAAACAACTAAACTAGACAAATATCAATATGTCAGTGTTTTCTGGTTCAAATAGTCCTTTTGTGTTGTGTTCCCTCTCCTTTCTCTCGTTCGTTCTCCACCAATATGGTATCTGGGTGTTTGTGGCTAGGGAACAGGTAGCCTTGTGGCTTGAGAATAAGGGTGCCTCAGATCAGGAAGATGTCTCATTTTGCATTTGATTCTCTGATCCCTGTTACCTGGATAGGGTCTGGTCCCACTTGGTATTTATGGATGTCACGTTCTTAACCTCAGTTGAGGTTGCTGGTCTGGTCTGTCTTTGCCTTTGGCAGCCTCTTGGGTACAACCCTAGGTCCCTGGCATTTCAATGGCCTTTCACCCATACAATTATTCATGATATATGTAAGCACACATTTGTGTATGCAAGGAAAATGTGTATAAAGCAATGTCCCCAATAGTTTAGAATGTCTTCCCTTTAGAGAAGGGAAGACTTTTATATGTTTCATACATCTTTTTTTTAAAGCAATTCACAACTGAGTTATCACTTTTGGGACGTCTGTGTCCCCTCAATGAGAAACACAATAGAACTTCTATCTCAACCCACCACCAGCATTCTGCTTGTAGGCTTTGGAGAATATGGAGCCCTTTGACTTAGACCCATTAGCTTGAGCATGATATAGAAAGAGTAATGGTAGCCCCGTTTTGCCTAGAAGAAAACTGAGAAGTGCGAGGATAAGCCACTAGACATTAATGCTTCTCCCTCAAGCAGCCAGCATGGTCAAGTAACAGATGACAGTATCTCCTTTTCTATGGATGCTATCACATATGGCACTATGCTATGTAATATCTGAATACAAATACATTCTTATTGAGACTGGGTCTTAAATTTTTTGAAACTTCTGACAAAGTACAGAAGACATACTTAGAGAAGGGTATATATTTAATTAACCCGAACAACTTAAAACCTGTAATGTGGCCAACATTTAAAAGAGGAAGTTAGAGACAGCATAAACATGTTAAATGCAACTACCATTGAGACAAGACAATTGATACATTCTAAGATAGATAAATCAAGAACTATAAGTGTTTAATTTAAAGTAAAAATGTTAAGTTGAAGTTAAAATGTTAAGTACTAAAGAAAAAGCAAACAAAAGCAACAACAGCAACACTCTGGGGCATGAATGTTGGAATGGAAGGCAAGAGAAAAAGAGACTTAAATTTCCATTTCAGAATTCCTCTGCAATAAATTTAAGTAAATTTTAATGCTCAGATACAGACAACACCAATACTGAATCTTAAAACTGGAAATACCAGTATTGAATCTTAAAATAAAGCAAAACAAGAACATCTTCATCAATAAGGAAATGCTTAGGTAACATATAACATTCATTAAATTTCATACAGATCCTAGGGGGAAAAGTGAAATAAATCTATAGATTTTGACATAATGGAAGGTTATCCATGATGTAGTATTAGTTGACAGGAGTGATTTTTAGAGTAATATAGGTAGAATGCAATTCACATCTTAGTTGCATTCTAATCATTCATTATGTTAATGAGTTATAGTTATAACTTGCAATGTGAGTTTGCATTATGGCACTCTGTCTCACCAGCTGTGTAATATAAGGGAAGCCATGCTACTCTTTGCATCTCAGTTTCACCATATTTACACTAAAGAACTCCCAACCATTGCACAGTGGTGTCATGGAGATGAAATGCATGAATGTGCCGGGTGCAGTGGCTCACGTCTGTAATCCCAGAACTTTGGGAAGCCAAGGAGAGAGGATTGCCTAGGCGCAGGGGTTCAAGACCCGCCTGGACAACTTGACAAGACCTCGTTTCTACACAAAATCAAAAACTTAGTCCAGCACGGTGGCACATGCCTATGGTCCCAGCTACTTGGAGGGTTGACACAGAAGGATCACCTGAGCTCAGCAAGTCAAGGCTGCAGTGGCTGTGAATGTGGGTGGGTAATGGAGTGAGAGTCTGACAAAAAAAGAAAGGAAGGAAAGAAGGAAGGTAGGGAG
>CAUYQG010043829.1:0-18821 GCA_963574415.1 Tarsius wallacei | reverse complement strand
TACAGGCTGAGCCACCGAGCCTGGCCAGGAAAGGCAATCTGTATGTAAGTGAAATGGTCTAGGTTCTTGCTGGCTTCAGGCTCAGCTGGACCCCGGGCCCAAGCGCCATCGTCAGCACTCGATTTCTCTCCATCCCTGACTCCTTCTCCTTCAGTGTCTTCCGGAAGCTCAAGATCTTCCCCCTCCCAGTCCCTCTTCCAACAGTGGCACAGAATGAACACTGATGGGACGGATTTGGGTCACGTGCTCATCTCTAGGCCAATCGCGGAGGCCTGGGGGGGTGGATTAAGTGGCCGGGCCAGGCCTGAGTCCCATGTCTGCCTGGTGCTTTGAGAGTGGGGCCTTCTCTGCCCAAAGCGTGGGGATTCGAGCCGGGTGGGGGTCTGCTTAGAAAACTCCCAGTGCTGCTTCCAGAAGATGCTCCCTGGGGGATGGCAAAAACCACGGCTGTCGCCCCCATTCCGTGAGAAAGTGGAGTAACCACCTTCCATCCCACAGCGCCCAGGGGCAAGAGGGAGAGGGGGAAGCCTGTGCCTGGGGAGGGGGGGAGCGTCTCCCTGGGGCCCCTCTGCCAGACCCGTGGGCACCTGGAATGTTCCACGTGGGGCAGAATGTGGGGTTTCCACCTTCCCTGGGGCCGTGGCGGCCCTGTGATTTGTGTGGGAACAGGGCAGACAAGGCTGAGCTCAGGGCCCTGGGACCCCCGGCTCCTCCCTGCAGGACATCGAATTTCATTTGACTTCAGAAGAGTTAAGTGCTGCCTCCTTCCCCCCAAGTTGCCCTCATTTCGCTGCACACTTTTCCTGGGCCCCTGCCCTCCTGTGCTGCGGTGAGAGGAGACACCCGGCCCTGCCATCCCAGCCCTCACTCCAGACAGGGGAACCCAAGCGTGACTTGAACCTGGGCTCAGATACTGCCGTCACCCTAGGCCAGCTGTGTGAACCCGGGAGGTGGTTCTCTCTGACCATCAGGCTTGTCTTCTGGCATGTTGTGGAACTGTCGCCAGATTTATTGAGCCCTCATGGAGCACCGCTGGGTGGAGGCGTGGCTGGTCATCTGACTGTCAGGAGAGCATTTGAGTGGTGTGGGTGTGCATTCTGGGGAGTGCTGTCCCTCTGTCATCGCCCTGTAGTCTGGAGGGCCGTGACGGGGGCCTGGTCTTCATCCATGGCTGCTTGGCTGGCTCAGGTATGAAGCAAGGGGTTCATCCCTCCCGGCATTCCCCTGCTCCTCCTGAGCCCACCTCCCCTGCCAGCCATGGCTGCCTCCCTGGTGTCACCCATGCCAGGGGCCTCCACTGTGTCCTGGGGGGACTGCTGCCTCCCCTGCCTGTGTGTCCATCTGAAGGCCTCCAGCGGCTGTGGCCGTGACCCAGGCAGGAGCCTCCCCCAGAGCACATCCTGAGTCCGTGACTCTGGGCTGCCACCTGCCAGGGCTGCCCTGGGCATGTGTCCCTGAGCTACGGCGTCCTTCCAGCCCTCTAGTGTGGCTGGGAGAGTGCAGAGGGCACAGAGTGCTCACCTGCCGCCCAGAATGGAGTGGGCGTCCCCTGCCTGTGAGTGGACTCTCTTCTCAGACCCCAGTGGGCAGAGATGGGCCAGGACGGTCTCCGGCTGATGTCTGGCAGTTTGCTGGCTGCCGGCACTGCTTGGTTTAGCTCCTGCAGCTGCCTGGTGACAATTGGACTCTTCCTGGGGCCCCCCACTGCCCCTCTTGTAATGATGTGAGCCACTCTGACCTCGAGATCGACTTGCTCTTTGACCACTGGGGATCCAGGGAAGACCCTCAGGGCCGGCTGCTGGGTGAAAGCGCCGTCAGCGTGGACAGGTGCACTCTCCGAAGGCAGCGAGACCTGGGCGGGGCTGGCTCCGCGGCAGCGACCTGGGCCCTGTGTTTTCAAGGATACGTGTGTGGTTGACTGCACGGCCGCACCATCTCAAAGTTATCACTACTTTTGTGCAGGGTCCTGTTTTCGTTTTGCCTGGGGCCTGCAGAGAGTTGCTGGTGCTGGCCCTGGGCGGTCCCGGGTGGGGGAAGAGCACCAGGTTCCCACCGGGTTGGGGGTGTCTGCTTGCCCTGAGGGCCCACGAGGGCTGGTCATTTGTTTTGGCTTCGAGGCCCTGCCAGAGCTGCCCAAACCCGCCCGCATGGCCTGCCAGCCCGGTCTGACCTTTCTCCAGTTGATGTTGGCCCACCTGAGCAGGAGAGGCTGATCTCTCAAAGCGGTGTTTCCGTCCCCCTGACGTCCCACGAGGTTGAAGTGGTCAGGGGTTCCATTTTGCAGACAGGAAAATTGAGGCTGGGAGACAGGCGTGAGCCTCCCAGCCCACCAGGAGCAGAGGCCCCTCAGAGGAGGCGCCCTCAGAGCAGGCGCCTTCAGGAGAGGCTGGGGGAAAGGCCCTGTGCGTGCCCACCCCGCCTCCCCTTCTCCCACCCCTCCCTGGTGCTTGCTCTGTCCTGAGATGGAATAGGTCCCCTAAGTGTTTGGGCTAGGAGATGGCCACCCACAGGGATCCCTGGACCATGTGTGGCTGGTGCCAGGAGCTGGCCTGGCCTCAGCACACATGCCCCCAGACCCTCCAGGGACTGGAGGGGCTGACGGCGCCAGGTCCCCAGGGCTGGGTTCTCAGGGAGCTTTTGAAGCCGTTTCCTGTGCAGGAAAGAGGAAGAGGCCTGTTACGTGCCTGGGTGAAGCCTGAGACCTGGGCCTTGAGCCCTGGCATCTCACTTCAAGTGTCCAAGTTTCCAAGAACCTGTTGACCGTGTTAAGTGAGGACTTACTGTGCACTACTTTTGTGATAAAAGAAAAGGAGAGACACAGAGAGACAGAGACAGAGAGATAGAGTGAGACAAAGAGAGACAGAGAGAGACACACAGAGAGACAAAGACAGAGAGACAGAGAGAGACACAGACAGAGAGAGAGAGACAGAGACTAAGAGAGAGAGACACAGACAGAGACAGAGAGACAAAGAGAGAGAGAGAGACACAGGCAGAGAGACAGAGAGAGTGAGACAGAGAGAGAAGAGAGAGAGAGACAGAGAGACAGAAAGAGAGAGTGCACGAGGGGTGGCCCGAACCCCAGCTCCGTCACTGCTGGCTGTGACTTGGGGTCTCAGTTTTCTCCTCCTTAAAATGGGACTCATAACAGTCCCCGCCGGATGGGGCGGTCTGGGGAGGCAGAGAGCCCTGTGGGTTCACCTGGATCTTGCCAGAGACCCCTCCTTGCAGGACTCCTCTTGAGGATGGGCCTTCTAGTGTTGGAAGAACCTTTTATAAGAACTTCCAAAGGTCAGGAAAGCACACCACATTTAGTCCCTGGGCATGGGGTTTGAGGCAGGAGGGTTGGAAAGGAGGTCGCAGTTCTGCTTTAAGTGCTTCTGTGTCTGTGAGTCTCTGGGCTTCCTCCGCTCTCCAACGGGGGCCTTGAACTGGGGGAAAGCTGCAGAGACAGCAGGGAGAGTTCCCATCGTGTTTTCACCTCATGTGTCCCAGGGACATTCGTCTTGCTGGGCACGTGGTGATCAACTGAATTCCAGACTTTCTTCGGAGCGCACGTTTTCCACTGAGGTCCTCTTCCCGGTCCAAGATCCCCTCCAGGATGCCGAGTCCCGCTGGACGTCGTGTCTCCTTGGGCCCCTCTGGTTGGTGACAGTGTCTCGATCATTCCTAGCTTCTGATGGCCTTGCACAGGTGTTTTGTGGGACCTCCTCCCGTCTGGGTCTGCCTGATGTTTTGCTCATGGTTAGACCAGGATTGTGGTTTTTTTGGGAAGAAGACCACAGATGTCACCTCTTGTGACTTCATCTCTGCAGGGGGCCGAGGGTCTCATGGCATTGTTTTCACCTTTAAGTAATTCTGAAAAGACCGGCAACAGTACACACGTCTTACATCCATGTGAGTCTCAGTCGTTCTGTCTCTCTCCCTCTGTCTCAGAGCTGCAGAGGTTACCCCACCCAAGGGACCCTTGCTATCAACTCTGCGGGGTGGGGGGGGTTGGTCATGGGTGGTCCCCTGGATCCCTAAAATGTGACTTTATTTAGGAAAGTGTCTTTGCCGAGGTAGTTGACTTAAAGATCTTGAGAAATCAACCTGGCTTGGGGGGGCCACGTGGGGGGGGCACGTTCATGTGTCCTTAGGAGTCACACAAGGAAGCCACGTGGAGACGGAGGCAACGACAGGGTGACGCAGCTGCAAGCCACAAGCACCTGGAGTCCTCAGATACTGGAAGGGGCAGGAAGGAGCCCACAGAGCTGGTAGGGGTGGGGGGCATGGCCACACCTCCATCTCAGCCTTCTGGCCTCTGGGACTGCAAGAGAACCACTCCAAGCTGCCTGGCCTGTGGTGTCCTGTTACAGCAGACACCGGGAACTAACGGGCACCACGTGTTGCTGTGACCACCATCCTTCCAGCTTCTGTACAACTGAAACTCACATTCTCTCATGAAGCTCGGCCAGTGGATGTGCAAAGTCCCTGCGACTGCAGACAGCACATCGGTGACATGGTGACATGTCCCTGTACCCACGGTCCTTCTGCTCTGCCTAGTGCTTCCTCAGGCGGCATCCCTGTCCCCGGCGGGTGTGGTACCCTCACTGCCACCTCCCTTGCCACACGAGGTTTGAGGAAATGTTTCCGACATCTGCAACCCGCCTTGGCCAATTTCCTTGCTGAAATCAGACCTCGTCACAAACACTGGGCCGTGCATGGCTGCTGGGTTTCCTGGCTGCTTCCCGGATGTGGCATCGCCCCCACCCTCTCTAGAGAGGCTTCAAGTTCAGGAGGATGGCAGGACGCCCCTTGTGTGGTCCTGGAGGAAGCCCCGGGAATCCCTGGGGACGGTCTCCACGTGTCACAGGCAGAAGAAGCTGAAGGTGCAGGGTGGTCAGTGCCTTTGGAGGGGATTTGGCTAAGAAGGGACTCCAGTGAGGAAGTGGTCGGGGTCAGGACTTGTCCCGAGGGCAGCAGAGTGGGGCGTGCATCACATGACCTCTCAGAGCCACGTTCTGAGAAGAAGGAGGGACGGATGATGGTCCTGACAGTGCAGGGTTGTTGGGAAGGGCAGGGAGATTAAGGTCAGGTCTCTGGGACACATTATGTCGGCGTCCCCTGCCCTGCTCTTGCAACCTGTCTCTGTGGACACAAGGGGAAACGAGGCATCCCGGGGCCCACACACATCGTCCCTGGTGACTTGCTGTGCTGTAGGGGATGCCTCCCAGGATGACACTGGGGCCAAGCGCAACCCCTCCTGGGAGAACCCACAGCTGGAGGAACCCACCAGCTTGGCAGCACCCGACTCCCTCCCACTGCCCATCAGGGAGTGAGGTCCTTTGGGTTCTAAACACTAGGCGTCATGAGCTGAACCGTCCAGGGCTGACCGCTGCTGGATCCTTGTGTCTGGCAGTGGGTCCTCGGCTCCGTGTTTCGACTTGGCTACTTGCGCCCAGGCCTCCCCGGCCCTATGTCCCCCCCTCCAGGCCTGGGCCCTCCGAAGCCACGCTTTCACCTCCCAGATGGCGCGTGGTATCAGAGGCGACCGGGACTGTGTTCAGAAATCTCAGCACCTTTGCCATGGCAGGGGTGTGCTGGCCCAGTTGCTGGGCCCACCACTGTCCCGGCCAGGCAAGGACACCCGTCCTGAAGGGCCACAGTGAGACTGGATTCCCGCTACTGATGGGCAGATCAAGGGGACCCTTCCCTGCTGGGCCGCCTGCGTCTCCTGCTCCAGCCCCTTCCCCTCTGCCTTCCAAGGCACCTCCACCTGAGGGTCTTCCTGGACTTCTGTCCCCTTACACATCTCACACCTGTTCCTGGATTCACCTCCAGTGACCCTGCCTGGTCCCCAGTGAAGGCTCCCTGACTCTTCTTGGTCTCCGCGAACTGGATCTGGGCTTGCCTCTGCTTCCAGGTGACAAGAACCAGTATTTTCAAGCCCTCCAAGAAGCTTCTGCACACATGACCTCATTCAATCCCCACACCAGCCCTGCTGGGTCGTGGCGTGAGTGTTACTGGCCCCACTGCGCCCAGGGGTAACTGAGGTCCCAGAGCTCAGGCTGCCACCCAAGGCTGCCAGCAGGAGGCAGAAATGTCCTTGTGGGGTCTGCAGTTGTTCCATTCGGCCACGGGAAATTTCTAGAGCTCTTTAAGCTGAGTGGGGGAGGGGAGGGGAGGAAGACACGTCCCTTGGATACAGAAAACAGTCAAGACAAATACTATTTTAATGCCAAAAAAAAAATTTCCACAACATACACAATGTCAAAATGTAAAAATAAAGACAGGACCCGGGTCCTTCCCCGCCGGCCTCCCGACACCCAGCCCTGGTTCCAGTAAACCTTGTTTACAAACAGAGGGCCGGCCTGCAGGCTGCAGCTTCCCCACGTGAATTTTCAAGTAGACGGGTTAAGAGTGGTTTAGATTCCCACTGCTGTGGTCCACTCTGACCTGCCGGGTCAGAATCGGCACTTCGAGGATGCCCTGGGCATTCTTGGGCTCAGGCAGGTGTGAGCGGTGTGGGCGTGACCCCGGCTTTGCCATGAGATGGGACCTGTGTTCACCTCCTGGTCCTGGGATGTTTGGGTGTTCACTTTGATGGCGATTAGTAAGTGCCGGAAGTGTGCCAGCAACTTCCCCTGCCAATCGTAACCCTCAGAACGACCCGGGGTCGCTCACCCAGGGACTTTGCCCCCAGGGACACTTGGCCACGTCTGAGGCATTTTCAGTTGTCAGACCTGCGGTGGAGGTGTTATTGGCATCCGTGGTAGAGGCCAGGGATGCGGCTAACCCCCCTCCCCCAGCAGGGATGACCCAGCCCAGATGTCAGTCAAGCCGAGTGTGATAAACCCTGCAACGACTAGTGGTCATGGTTACTACCCCCTTTTGCAGAGAGGAAAACTGAGGCTTGAAGAGGGAAAAGTTTCAAAGCCACCACCCAAGTGGTGTGTGGAGGGGCCATGACAGCCCCCTCGGAGGGCTTTTGTAAGAATCAGATCGGTCATTCAATGTTTTACAAAGCGCCTTCTCTGTACTAGGATCATGTAGGTGCGTGCTGGCATACAGTAGGCATTCTATACATGCTGCTGCTGATCATACTTGTCGAGCACTCAGGAAATGCACTGCAGCCATTGTCCAGTGACACGGCTCCATCTCCTGTGTTGTGTCCCTGTGGGTGGCTTGCTGGCACCAAGCTCCAGGTCTCTGCACAGTCTTGGCTGCCCTGGGGGCTCCTGGGGTTCTGGAGTTCACGCCCTGGGGGTTAGCACCCCCACTGGGCCTCCAAGCGCTGTCCACAAACCTCAGGAAGTCAGGCTCCTGGGTGGGGACCACGTCTCTGGGGCAGTGGCTCCCAGTAACACACCTGGCGGGCCCAGCAGCTGTCGGACATGCTTATACTAAACAATTATTCGTTATCTGAAATTCAAGTGTAATGGGCGGCCTGTATTTGACCTGCAACCCTGTTCCCAGACTGCCTCCCCCAACCCTTCCCTGCTTTTTTGTTTTATTATTTTGTTTTATTATTACATTTATCTTTTAGTAGACGGGCTCTCACTGTGTTGCCCAGGCCGTTCATGGGCACGATCCAAGCCTCGAACTTCCGGGCTCAAGTGATCCTCCCCCCTCGACCTCTGCTTCAGTATCTCACAAACACTTTCTATGGAAGTGTAAAAAAGATGTACAGAGTTGTGCCTGCATAGAAACTTGAATTTGGTGCCCAGGAGCGGGGAGGCACCGATGCTGTCCACGGGGACATCGTTATGTTCAAATGAAAATGCAAAACGAGCAGGCACAGGAACTGAGACAGTGTCACTGGCACCTAGCGGTCCATGCCTGCCATGTGGGGAGCCAGATGAGTGACTTTCCACAAGGTGAACCCCCTGGGTAAGTGGCACCCAGATCAAGGAAGAGACAGTGGCCCCAGAAGCCCCGGGAACCCCACGGTCACCACTCCCCATCCAGGGGCTCCTGGGGTCCTCTTTCCAGCTCCAGGCATCAACCCTTCCTGCTTCGGGTCAGGCCGCGGGTGCACGTACCTGCCATGTTCTCTTGGTCACACTGTGTGTGGAGGGGGCATATCCCTGTGGCGGGGTGCTCCTCTGTCCTCGTCCATCTAGAACATTCCACCATCTGAGCTGCCGCCACTTGTTTCTTCATGCCAGGCTGAAGGGCACATGGATTATCTCTGGTTTGGGCTGCTGTAAATAAGCCTCCGAGAACATTCCAGCAGGTCCTGCTGTGAATGTCAGCCCAGCTCTTAGCATCGCTGCAGACAGCATGTTGGCTTTCTCCTGGTTCCATGTGACCGTCTCCCCTTGGTGTGCAAGCCCCATGGGTCCCTACAGGCTGGTACCCCAGTCCCTTGCACACTGCCTGCACACAGTAGATGCCAAATGTGTGTCGGTCAATGAAAGGAAAGAGCAGTGTCTCCTCTCCCCAGGGCATCTGGGTACAGGGCTCCAGGGACAGTGCTCACTCAGGGTCAGCCCTGGGGCTCGGAACCTGAATTTGCATGTGCTTTTCCTAAGGACCCCAGACACAGGCCAGGCAAATGTTAGGGAAATGGCCCAAGGCTCAGGAGAGGAACAGTGTGGGATGGGTTCTGGGGCGTGCAGGACCTGTCTCCTTCCTGCAGGCTGCCTGCTTCTGCTTTCACCTGCCTGTGTCTTGTTCATAGCCAGCCCTGGGCTGCCCCTTTGCTCCTGAGACACTCGCCAGTGGGAAGTTCCTGGAGGACTTCTGGAATACCTCAGGGCTGAACAAAAAGCATAATAAAGCGTTCCCAGCCACACGACCCTGCCTGGCTGCCGGCCTCCTCAGACCTCTGCTGTCACACCCTGTAAAAATAGGCCTCCACCTCCCCCCTCATCCTCCGTGGCTGTTCTGAGTCCTGGAGGACCACGAAAGGTGCTGATCCCAGGATGAGGGAGGAGGGAACTGGACAGCTCATCCACAGGGGAGGGGGAGGCCATGGCCACTCCAGCCACAGACGCGCTTCCAGAAGATGGTGATGTTGCTTTTTCTCTTCTTTTTTTTTTGAATCAGAGTCTCATTTGGTCACCCAGGCTGGAGTGCAATGGCACGATCACGGCTCACCACGGCCTCGACCTCCTGGGCTCAGGTGATCCTTCCGCCCCAGCCTACCAGTAGCTGGGACTACGGGTGCACACCACCATACCTGGCTAATTTTTAAAAATTTTTTTGCAGAGATGGAGTCTTGCTATGTTGCCCAGGCTGAGCATTGTGTCCAAAATTTGCCTCCCAGGTGGTGTGTGGGTTAGACGCTGCCGGGAGGGTGGGCGCGGGGCTGGGATGAACCCATCCTCAGGCCATGGCCCGGCATCCCTAGAGCTGACCATGCAGGTCATTGCAAGTAGGGTTTTGTTGTCCGGACCAGCTCTGTGAGGCTGCACCCACAGCCTCCTTCCCACCCCTCGCCTCCCCTCCCCTCCCCTCTCCTCCCTCTATCCTCCTCTGTCCTTCTGCCTTCCGCTTTCCTTAGGTAGGCTTCCTGGAGGTGGCAGGGATGTTTTTGCAGGCCTGGCTCCAGGGTCAAGCAGCCAGCCTCTGTCCGGGCCAGGCTGAGCAGAGGCCAGGCAGCCCAGCCGGAGCTGTGAGCGCGTGGGGAGGGGTGGGGGCTGAGGATCCCTGGCCCCCCACAGCTGCCCCAGGTCTGCCGATCCCACCTGGCCTTCCGCAACACGAGCCTCTTTGCATATGCCAAGGAGCTGCCAGCCTCCCAGGCCCAGGCCTGCCTCCTGCTCAGGGGGGTGGCTGCAGCCCTGGGGGCCTCCAGGCCTCCGGGAGGCCCCACCCAAGACGGGGAGAGGAGCCCTCAGCCTCTTCCCTCCCTCCCCCCTCTTCCTCCTCCCCCTTCCCTCCCTCCCTCCCTCTCCCTCACGGTCTCCTCGTCCTCCTCTCTCCTTCCTTTCCTCCCTTTGTCCTTCCCCTCTTGCCCTCCCACCTCCAGGACCTCTGCAAGCTGGCCAAGTGCCCAGTGGGGGGTTGGAGTGGGGTGGGGGGTGTCATTTGTCTCTTCTGTCCCTGAAATCTAAACTTCAAAGGGCGTGGCAGCTGGTGACATGAACGTACACTTCTGGGCTGACCTCACTCTCTATCTCCCTGAACAAATGAGGTGGGGGCGGCAGTTTGGCCATGGAGATGGGCAGCGGCCACCACACCCCCAGGTCCCCCTTTATCTGGGGTGATGCCCAGCGGGTGAGGACGGGAGACAGGCTGGGGGTCTCCAGCCTCCTGGCTAAGACTACCCACCCAGAATTCTGAGGCCATTGGGGAACACGTGCAGGCACCTGCCCTCTGAGTGGGCTGTGGCCCAGGGCCAGGCACCCCTTCCCAAGCAGCCCCCAGAGGTGGGGCCTGCCCCAGGCTCCCGAGGCTGCCTGACGCTTTGTGGGGTCGCAGCTGCTGGCAGAGTGCCCTTCTGCCAGCTCTTGACTCCACACCGATGCCCGCGAGTTCTGGCGGCTTGGGTGCAGGGTCAAAGTGTGGCTGCATTGTGAGCGGCAAACAACAGGCCACCTGGTTACAAATGTATGGACCAGTTGAACAGATGCTCCCAGAGCACCCACTGTGTGCTGGTGTTGCACAAACGCTGGGGACAGAACGGTCTCCCGGCCCTGGGCAGCCCCTGGGTAGCCCCGCAGCAGACACAGGCCGCAGAGGTCAGCCGATGCCAGGTGGGGGTGGTGCAGCAGAGAAAAATGAGGCAGCAACAGGGCAGAGCTCCAGAAGGGGAGGAGGTTGATTAATTTTTCCTGAGTTGGGGTCTCAGTCTTTCACCCAGGCTGGAGTGCAGTGTCACGATCACAGCTCACTACAACCTCAAACTCTTGGGCTCAAGCGATCCGACTCAGCCTCCTGAGTAGCTGCACCTCCATGCCTGGCTCATTTCTGTGTTTTTTGTAGTGATGAGGTCTCGTTGTGCTGTCCAGGCTGGACTCGAACTCCTGGGCTCAAGTGATCCTCCCTTCTTGGCCTCCCAAAGTGCTGGGATCACAGGCATGAGCCACTGTGTCCGGCCTGGGTTTTTTCAAGTAGCCGGTGCAGACTGAGAGGTCAGGCATGAGCTGGGTCAGCAAGGACACTTTGGAAAGCCACCGTCTGCAGTGACCCTCTCCCGCTGCCTGGGCTGAGACCCGCGAGCCGTTCCAGACGTTCCCCTTGTGGCCTCGGGCTTGCAGGGGCTGCCTGCTCCCTTGCTCCGGCCCTGCTGCCCGAGGCCAGCCCGCTGCCCACACTCACACTTTCCCATGCCCACCCCAGCCCCTTCTGCCCCAGGGTGCTTTGTGAGTTTTGGGTGCCTCCTTAAATTTCGTGCCCCAGCAGGTGCCTCATGGGCCTCAGCCTTGGACCAGCCCCACCGGAGGACAGCGTGGAGTCTGGGGGTGGCACACCAAATAAATAAGAGGGCTTTTCAAGGAGGCCCAGAGCTGAGGGTCCCACAGCGGCACCTCCTCTCAAAACGTGGCTGGGGTTGGGGGCGAGGGGCAGGTCACGGGCAGTTGAACACGTGGGCATTGGCATCGCACTGCCCAGGTTCAAGTCCTGGCTCTGTCTCTGAGCTGTGTGACCTGGGCATGTTCCTTAGCTTCTCTGTGCCTTGCTTTGCTCATTTGTAAACGCGGCTAGGACAGCCCTTTCCTCCCAGCGTAGCCAGGAGGGTCACATGGTCAGTTAAACCGCTTGGCCCAGGGAGCTTGGGACGTCTCACATGGGGTCTGGTTACTGTGGAGATTGTGAGGGCTGTGACGCCCATGGGAGGCTCTGGGCTCACACCCCGGCTGTGCTGGCCATGGCCCTGCTTGGGCCGAGGGTGGGGGGCAGGGGATGCTAGTGTCCTCCAGGTTGGTGCCTCCAGTCCTTTGAGTTCCTATTCTGCTTTTCTGTCCTTCTAAGACAGCTTTGCGCGAGCATTTCACCTGCCTCTTGGCACCGAGGACACCCGCCCTGGCTCAGCCCCATTTCTAGAGCTGCTTCTAGGGGCAGATGCCACCCAGGGCAACTCCACATCATCCCGGGGTCACCCTGCAGCTGTGGCGGCTTGTCCCCTTTCCATGGACACTAACAATAGTGCTAGTATTAATAATAATAATGAGGCTGATGGTAGAACACATTGGCTTAGCACTCACTAAAGCAAGGGCTTGCTGAGCAGGTCTCTCTGTCTCTCATTTCAAGATCTCAAGAGTTGAGGAGGCAGCCCATTTACAGGAAGGGAAACTGAGGCACAAAGCAGTGCCATCACCCATCTCTCAGATGCAGAGCTGACCTGGGAAGGGTGACAGTGTGGTGGTCCTTACACACGGGAGGTGGAGGCTGGAACCTGAGGCTGGGAGGGGCCGCCTGAGTTCGGCTCTTTCTTTTTTCACCAATTACACAGTCATGCTGGCTTTTTAATTTTCCCCCAAACAGCCACTTCCTCGGGGACACAGTTATTTCTACGTGTGTGGACACACTGGAGGTGGAGAGAGATGAGGAAACCCTGGCCTGCTGGGCAAGGCTGGTGACCCTGGATGCTCATGCTGGTCTTTGCCTCCTTGCTCTGCTGGGCCACGCCGGTGGTGACAGTGAATGCTTGGCCGTCCAGATCGGATTAGAAAGGCCCACACTGGGAGTTGGGCGGCTTAGAAATTCGCTCCCAAGGAGTCGCGTTGCCATTTGGTAAGGAATTTAAATCCTGCATCCAGCAAATGGATTGCTGCTTGGTCCAGAGAATGACCCTGGGTCTCCAACCTTTCTAAATAAAGCCTCGGGGAGACAAAGGGGATGTGTGGACTGATGGGCTAATTTTTTGCGTGCTTGTAAACTTCCAGGGTGTGCAGGTGAGGACAGGCACTGGGCCCCGGGATGGGAGCTCTCGGCGCTGGGAGCATGCTGCTCTGACTTACTTGAAAACCAAACATGTTAACACATACACTTGACCACATTGCTTGGTCAATGGAAAACACCATCACTTGCCAACAACAGTAATAAAAATAGCCACGATGATTAGTGACACACTTTGAGCAATTAGTCTATGGTGGGTACCGCTGCAATGCTTTAGAACTGATGTTATCCTACGAAGCTGGCACCACGATTCCCATTTTACAGCTGAGAAAACTGGGGCCAGATTCTTCTCCCAGCATGAAGACACGGAACTGGCTTTACCCATCTTTTCAATGGACCTGAGCTGCCATGGCCCATCTTCCCTTATTTCATGTTTTCATCCTTAAACGTCTGGACACTTGGCCCAGCACCACCCCACACACCAACCTAGGCTGGTCGGCGCCCTGTTCACAGCCACCTTGCAGCTCTGAAGCACCCATCACATGACACCTGTCACTTGCTTCATCTTTCTCCAACTCAGGGCAATCCTATCTTTCTCCAACTCAGGGACATGGCCCCACCCACAGCCCCTTCCCAGCATGGCCCAGGGAGGCTCTCAGGGAACACTTGTTGAGCAAATGGATGAGGGACTGAGGGAATGGATGAATGTATGAGTGAAGCAAATGCAGAAAGTAAATTCAGATTCAGGGGCCACCGGAGTTGAACGTCCCCACACGCTGTGGGACGATTGGGGTGCCTGGCTTTGGTCTGAGCAGCCATGATCTTTCTAGGGACCTGCTGCCCTGAGCCGCCTTCCTCAGCTTACAGGGAGGCTTTGGGGGAAGGGGACAGTTGTCCCCCTAGGGCTGTTGTTGCAAGGACAAAACGAGTTAACACTGGAGAAGATCGGAGGTCCCCCAGCCCAGAGCAAATGCTCAAAAACATTAATAACAGCAGCAAGAATGTGCATTGTCATTATATATATGATATCTGTCATGACCACCTAGGACAAGTCACATAGGTTTTCCACTGTGGTGTTGTGAAATTTTATTTGAAAATAAATGCATCTGATTTTTAAAAGTAAGTTGAAAATAAGTAAATACTATCATGGCAGATCCCCCGAAAGGACTGTGTCTTGAGGTGGTGCTAAACTGCTGGGTGCACGACCACAGAGAGGCAAGTGACAATTGGAGGCGGCCTCCCTGATCCATGGCGGTGTGGAGGCCGGTGAGGGGAGGCTGAGGCTCAGAGGAGGCCGAGGAGGCCGTGCATGGGCCCAGGTGCGCCTCCAGCCGCCTTCCCGCTCCTGCGCTGTCCTCACAGCCTACACCCCGAGCTGGCGGGTATTTTTAGCACACAGGCACCCTGCACAGCCCTGTGGACTCTGACCAAATTTAGAAATCTCAAGAAGTCTTCACCATCCACGCCCTTGGGAGAGAATGAATGAAAAGACGCCCGGCTCCCGTTTGGGGATGGTGAGGTCAGACCCGCAGGGCTGTCTCTGCTGTCTAGAGGGAACCCCAAGATTGATCGTGCAGTGAGAAAAAGCTGGGTGCAGACTCCTGGGTGTGGCCAGGGTTTACATCAGCAAAAGCAAACTCCCCGCCCCCAGCCCCATGAGTGCATGTGTATCTGCATCTACACAGCCAGCTGGGAGAGAAGGGGGGCAAGGGTGGGGGTGGGGGCAGGTGGAGGAAGGCGGTGATGATGAGCTCTGTCCTCAGGCAAAGCTTGATATCTCTGTTCCCTTGTTAAGACATGTGTGTGTGACTTTGGAAATGTGACCACCTGAAGCTCCAATAAGTTGAATGTCCCAAGGTTGAAAAGCCTCCAGTGCCAGTAGCTGCGATTTCATGGCTGACCAGGCACGCCTGAGGCTGAGGGTGACCTCTCCTTGTTTCTGACTATGGACATCCTCAGCCCCCCTCTTCCCTAAGTCACCAGATGTCCCCGGATGCTGGATCTGGGCTCTGGTCCAAGGGGCATGGCCAGGGCTGGCCAATCAGAGTACTGCAGGTCCAGGCTGGGAGCCTAAGACCACAGACCTCCTGCTGGGGCCCCCTAGGCGGAGAGGAGAGCCCCACTGAGACGGTGACACAGGAGAATCAGCCAAGAGTAGGGAGGGAAGCTGTGAGCACTGCCTTGGGCTCCCAGGCCTGAGCCTTGTCTTGGGCTACGCTGGAGGTCCTGCCGAAGAACCTTCTGTCACGTGGGCCAGTTCACTCCCTGGTGGCCTGGACCAGTGTGATATGCGACGTGGTCTCTGCCAGCAAAGGAGGCAGGCTCCTGTGGACAGACTCACAAGAGCAGATGGCCGAATTATAAGGCATTTTGCAAAGCAGTTGTCAAATTATATAACCTTATAATGACATGAATTATATTAAAAATAGAGGTGGCCAGGTACGGTGGCTCCTCCCAGCAGTTTGGGAGGCTGAGACAGGAGGATCGCTTGAGGCCAGGAGTTCAAGACCAGCCTGGGAAACATAGCAAGACCCCGACTTTATAAAAAATTAAAAAGTTAAAAAGTAACCAGGTGCCTGTAGTCCCAGCTACTCAGGAGGCCGAGGTGGAAGGATCATTTGGGCCCAGGAGTTGGAGGCTGCAGTTAGCTATGATGATATCACTGCATTCCAGCCTGGGTGACACACGAGACACTGTTTCCAAAAAACCCAAAACCCCCACAAAGGTAATCAGTACTCCCTCATTCTCGTTCTGCATGTGACTGCTGCCTGTGTCCCCGGGGACCTGCCTCTGCGCATCTGGGGGCAGGAGGACCCCTGTGACCGTGTGACAGTGTGCTTCTGCGAGTCTTCCCAACCCGCACTCCACGAGGATCCTCGGTCACACGAGACCCACCAGGGTGGGAGCGTTTACACCTTGGGAACTGGCAGATGCTCACACAGGGCCCGGCCCCACACGCTGGTAACTGTTTCCCAGCATACCTCTGTGGGGAGGCCCAGCGATTCGCGGCGTGGCCTCTGCTCTTTGGGACCTTCTGGAAGGAGAGGCAAGAGCACCTCCAGGGCGAGAGCCTCATGCCCACTCCCTCGTTCCTGGTAGTTACCAAGGCGATGATCAGTGGTACTGACAGACTGGAGGAAGTCAGGCTGGGAAGTCACGGGCCTTGCCCGAGATCACCTGCAGTGGGGCAGGGACCTGAGCACAGTTTTGTTGGGCTCAGAGCTCAGACCCTCCTTTGGTGCCTGCAGACCCCGGCCCAGTGCAGACCGGCCGTGGCCGCGCCAAGGCGCCTGCAGCACCTTCTCAAGGCTGGGCATCTCTTTCCAGTGCTCATTTCTTAGCGCTTGCAACCCTCTTAGTGCTTGCAACCCTGCAAGACAGGAGCACTCAGCAACCACAAACGGAGCCCACAGGGCAGGGCAGGGCTTCTGACTCTCCCCGACCCTTCTCACTCTCCTCCGGGGAGACTCTCTCTCCTCCTCCTCCTCTCTCTCCTTCTCTATCCCACCCCTCTCTCCATCTCACACTCTCTCTCCTCCCGGTTTCTCTCTCTGTCCCTCCCTCCCTTTCTCTCTCACTCTCTTTGTCTCATTCTCTCTCCTGCTTCTCTCTTTGTCCCTCCCTCCCTCCATCCTGCCCTCTCCCTCTCTCGCCCTCTCTCCTCTGTTTCTCCTTTTCTCTCCTCTTGTCCCTCCCTTCCTCCTTCCCTCCCTCCCTCCATCCCTCCTCTCTCATTCCCTCTCTCTCCAGAGTTGAGTCAACCCGCATTTGATTAAACTTCATGTTTTTAAAATGGAATCTGTCCAACCAAAGTGCCCATTGATGGATAAATGGATAATAAAAATGTGGTCCATTCATACAGTGGGATATTATTCAGCTTTAAAAAGGAAAGACAGCCAGGCATGGTGACTCAAGCCTGTAATCCCAGCACTTTGGGAGGCAGAGGATAGAGGATTACCTGAGCCCAAGGGTTCGAGACCAGCCTGGGCAACGTGGTGAGAACTTGCTTCTACAATAAATAATAATAATAAAAAGTAGCTGTGTATGGTGGCGCACACTTGTAGTTCCAGCTACTTTGAAGGTTGAGGTGGAAGGATCACCTGAGCCCAGCAGGTCGAGGCTGCAGGCTGTGGTAGCCGTGAGCGTGCCACTGCACTCCAGCCTGGGCGACAGAGGGAGACTCCAACTCTAAAAAAAAAGGAAGGACATTCTGACACAGGCTTCAGCATGGGTGGACCTTGAGGACATTATGCTGAGTGAAACAAATCAGAAGGACACATACTATGTGATTCCACTTAGACGAGGTGCCTTGAGCAGCCAAATCCATAGAGTCTGAAAGTAGAATGGTGGGTATGAAGGCTGGGTAGAAGGGGGAGATGGGAAAATTATTATTTAATGGGGACAGAAATTCAGCTAAAAGTCATGTGTTGAGGCTGGGTGTGGTGACTCTTGCCTGTCATTCCAGAACTTTGGGAGGCTGAGGCGGGAGGATCGCTTGAGCCCAGGAGTTCAACATCAGCCTGGGAAACATGGCAAGGCTTCATCTCTTCAAAAAAAGCAACAACTTAGCCGGGTATGGTGGCACAGGCCTGTAGTCCAAACTACTCTTTGAGAAGCAGAGGCAGGAGGATTGCTTGAGCCCAGGAGTTGGAGACAGTAATGAGCCATAATCGTGCCACTGCATTCCAGCCTGGGCAACACGGTGAGACCCTGACTCAAAAAAGATTAAAATATATACAGCATATCAAGATTTCTAAAAACTGAAGCAGAGCAGAGGGAATTTTTAAACACCAGATGCTTATTAATAGAAAGAGAGGATGCTGCTGGAGACTCTGCAGACATGGAACAGGTAAGTGAGAGGATAATAAAGGAACATTACAAACAACTGTATGCCCTAAGATCTGATAACTTTGTTGAAATGGACAAATGTCTGAAAGACATGCACCATCAAAACCCACTCGAGAAAACAGATAGCCCCAAGACTCCCACAGCTATGAAAGAAATGGAATTCACCAGTCCAAAACCTCTAGAAAAAAAAATCCAGACCAAGTGGCTTCACTGGTAAATGATACCATTCAGGAAGAAATGATCCTGTTTATACACAAGTGCCTCTCTCATGTAGAAGAGGAAGGAACACTTCCCAACTCAGCTTATGAGGCCAGCATTTCTCTAGAAAAGAACACATGGGACCAGTCCTACTCATGAACATCAGTGAAAGAATTCCCCCCAAAATCGTATCAAAGCGAATCTAGTAATATATAAAAAGAATAACACCACATAGTCAGGTGAGGTTTATCCTGGAATGCAAGGCTGGCTCAACATTAGAAAATCCATCAATGTGATTCATCACATCAGCAGACCACACAAAAAACATGGAATCATCTTAATTAATGTGGGAAAAGCATTTGACAAAATTCAACATCCATCTGTGATCAATTCTCAGCAAACTGAAAAATAGACAGAAATAAATATAAATAAATGGAAATATATACACAGGAATCTGTGGAAAGTAAATAGAAAACAGAAATAGGAATAAATAAATAAATATATAAAAACATGTCCTTGGTCCAATAAAGGACACCTAAAAACCTACAGCTGGCATCATACCTAATGGCAAAAGCCCCAACGGTCTTCCCCTCAACAGAAAGCAAGGCAGAGATGCTACACCTACCACACCTCTTCAACATTGTGCTGGGGGTTGCAGCCAGCACCACGTGGCAAGAAAATAACAGCAGAGACAGGCCGGAAAGAGAAAAATAAAATAAGTCTCAACTGTGCTGCCCATCAAAACTGGACTGGAAAAATAAATGTTATACATAAACACAATGGAATGTTATGCAGCCATAAAGAAGAACAAACATGGACTTCACAGCAACTTGGATGGATTTAGAGTTGATCATACTCAGTGATCTATCACAGAAACAAAGAACAGAGTACCACATGTTCTCACTCATAAGTGGACCCTGAACATTTACCATAATACTATAAGAAAGGGATTGGCAGCAGCAGGATACTGCCAGGGTGGGGTTGGGTGAACACAACATCAATAAGGG
>CAUYQG010043824.1:0-10679 GCA_963574415.1 Tarsius wallacei | reverse complement strand
CCCGGCTAATTTTTTGATTTATTGTAGAGATGAGGTCTCGCCAAGTTGCCCAGGCGGGTCTCGAACCCGCGGGCTCAGGCAATCCACTCACCTCAGCCTCCCAAGGCGCGGGATTACAGGCTGAGCCACCGAGCCCGGCTCACACCCTAACATTTAAAGGTATGTTTCACATAGGGCCTACAGTTGTTCAACTCTGCTTGTGCCTGAAGGTAAGTCTGTCTAATTCTGGCATTCAGTATTAGTAAACCATTTGAAAGCATAAGCCTCATTCTCCAAATTGAACCTTATCGATAATAAAATTATGTTCTGGTCTCCACATGCTTCCATTGTTTCACCCAATTTGTTTAGAATTCAGGAAAGCAAAGAGAATGCTATTTATTAGACCCTCTTAAACTTCAACAGAAGTTAAATTTTATAAGATTTGGCATATCTGAAATGTCTTTACTGTATCTTCACACTTTATTAAGTATAAAATTCAAGGTTAGGCCAGGCACGGTGGCTCACGCCTATAATCCTAGCACTTTGGGAGGTCAAGGTGAGAAGACTGCCTGAGCCCACGGGTTCGAGACCAGCCTGGGCAACTTGGAGAGACCTCATCTCTACAATAAATCAGGAAAAATTAACCAGATGTAGTGGTGCAAACCTGTAGTTCCAGCTACTCGGAAGGCTCCAGGGGATCATTATGTGACACATGCTGTGGAAATTCGGAGGAAAGAGCCTAGGAAAAACTTTCATCATGAAGATAACAGTTGAATCAAAAAAGAATTTCCCAGATGAGAAAGAGAATTAGGTAGAATAGCCCTAATGGATAAGACTGTATGTACCAAACAACGTATGTTTATAAAATCTTGAGAAGTTTTTTAGAACCATAAAATAGCATACACAAGCCGGGCTTGGTACCTCAGCCTGTAATCCTGCACATTGGGAGGCTGAGGTAAGTGGATTGCCTAAGCCCGCGGGTTCGAGACCCGCCTGGGCAACTTGGCGAGACCTCATCTCTACAATAAATCAAAAAATCAGCCAGGCGTGGTAGCGCATGCCTGTAATTCCAGCTACTCGGAAGGCTGAGGCAGAAAGATCGCCGGAGTCCAGCAGGTCGAGGCTGTGGTAGCCGGGAGCGGCCACTGCACTCCAGTCTGGGCGACAGAGTGAGACTCCAACTCAAAAAAATAAAAATAAAAAATAAATAAATAAATAAGATAAAATAGCATACACAATGACTTAGAAATGTAACAAGCTGAGGTTCTATTTTAACAAAGAGAAGCCATAAATTTATAAGCAGAAGAGCGACACAGTTTCTGTTTTAGATTAACTTCTGCAGAACAAGGAGAAAGAGTGGAAAGGGAAAGGAGATGAATCAGTAAAGCAAATAATAGTAATCAGCATAATAGTAAAAAGCATTAATGTAGTCTCAGCCACTCTGGAGGCTGAGGCAGGAGGATCACTACAGTCCAGGAGTTTGAAACCTGCCTGAGCAACACAGCAAGATCCCTATCTCAGAAAAACAAAAGCATCAAAAGGTTATTTGGGACCCTATCACAAGCAATTTCAGTAGGATTGGGGGGAGGCTGTATATGAAATAATTAAATAAGTTTCTTGAAAGTCCTATCCAGATTCTTCAATATGTTAATAAACACTGCACATCTCTATCACTTACAGCATTTCTCAGACTTAACGTGACTAAATAAACCTCTTTTGCCAGTAACACCACAAAGAACTATAAGGAACGCAAATTTTTTTTTTTTGGAGTTGAAGTCTCACTCTTGTCGCCCAGGCTGGAGCGCAGTGGCACGTTCATGGCCACCATAGCCTCAACCAGCTGGGCTTAGGCAATCCTTCCACCTCAGCCTTCCAAGTAGCTGGAACAACAGACGCACACCATCATGCCTGGCTAGTTTTTTTGTAATTTACTGTAGAGACAAGGTCTCACCAAGTTGCCCAGGCTGGTCTCAAACCCCTGGGATCAGGCAATCCTCTTGCCTCAGCCTCCCAAAGTGCTGAGACTATAGGCTGAGCCATCATGCCCAGCCAGAACACAAATTTTTAACACTGATATATGAAACAGAAGGCCAGCAATGAGTGAGAAAAGTGGAGCAGAGGGCTTAAAAATGGGGTAAAATAATAGCAAATGTGAGGAACAGGAAAGAAAACTGACTAGAATACTGACAAGCTATGTTAAGGACCTAACTAAATTCATAAAACGCCAACCCACTAGTTTATATGATTCGAAGATAATTAAATTTGTACTTGGGTAGGGGAGTTACAAAATGAGTATTTTAATAGGGCAAGGAACACAACAGTAAGATACTGCTGGGGGAAGAAATAAAGCCAAAAAGGGGCTGTATACAGAGATTAAAGATATATCAGAAAACTAAAAATAATAATAATAAAATAAAAGACGCACATATGGTTAACATAGGAGATTCTGGTCAGCAGTAGAACTATTTTGAACCATATGAGTAGCTACATCAAGGAAAGCAGAGATGAACATCAATGGAATACAGAAATTAGGGAAAAATTAAAGTGTTAGGTTACCTTCAATGTTATGCTTCCAATTGCCCAACATGATGTCAAGAATTACACCAAAGTATCAATGAATATAAGGGAGTAACCTAGAGATTCCTAGACTGAAATGTCAACATCGAATAAGAAACACAAGTCAGGCGTGGTAGCTCACACTGTAATCCCAGCACTTCAGGAGGCAGAGACGAGAAGATTGCCTGAGTTTAGGGCTTTGAAACAAGCCCGGGCAATATCATCTCTACAATAAATAAAAAAATTAGTGGGGTGTGGTGGTGCACACCTATAGTTCCAGCTACTTGGAAGGCTGAGGTAGAAGGATCACCTGAGCCCAGCAGGTTGACAGAGTAAGACTCTGACTCAAAAAAAAAGAGAAAAGAAATACAGCTAGTAGGGTACCAATCTTACAAGAAAAAGAATTTGAGAGGAAGAAATAAGAATAGACAGCATGTAAAAAAATATAGATCTGATTTTCCTGGCTTTGAGGGAACCAGTATAAGGGAAATATGCTATATCCCCTACAACAGGGGTCTCCAACCCCCGGCCACAGACCAGCACCAGGTAGAGCCCCACAGTAGGATGTGAGCAGGAGGAGGTGAGCAGCAGGTGGGCGGAGCTCCGCCTTGTGTCAGATCAGTGGTGGCATTAGATTCTCATAGGAGTATAAAGTCAGTTGTGAACTGTGTACAAGCAAGGGATCTAGGTTGCTATCCCTCGTTCCTAATGAGGATCTAATGCCTGATGATCTCCACCTCTACCCTAGCCCCAGTGGAAAAATTGTCCAGTCACCTTAATAACCTTCCCCCATCAAAGGGAGATGAACCTTCTCTCTCTCTCTAATTTGCTTTTAAATAAAAAAAAAGAAAAGAAGGAAGGAAGGAAGGAAGAAAGAAAAATTGTCTTCCACGAACTGGTTCCTGATGCCAAAAAGGTTGGGGACTGCTGCCCTAGAGGACTTAGAATAATGATTCTCAACCTTTTTTCTGTTCCAACATACCTGATATATAGAATATAGTTTCATCACAAATAAGGTAGAACACATGTTTGGGGGAACAGGAAAAGATAAGAATTATAAGGCTTTCCAAAATGCCTCCCTAACAAAGCATAACCCTCATATATTGAAAATTGCTGGTTTAAAAGTGGTGCTATCAGAGAAAGCTTAAATACAGATTTTAAACACAAAAACTTTTATCTGTATGATAATCAAGTATCTACCAAATGTTAGGCAGGGTACAAGACACTACCACATAACAATGACAGTTATTACAAAAGTTCTTTTTAATTTTCAGCTTAAAAAAACACTTGTTAGAATATAGCTTCAGCTACCATATGTCTAGTATACGCATTAATTTACCCTTATACATCTGTGGAGTTAATACAGTCTTGTAATGTTTTCATTTATGCATTATAAGGCACCCTGAGTTTATGACTTGTCTAAGGTGACACAAACAGGACTGGTATATGACTACAAGAAACCTGAGTTCCAATTTTTAGTCCAAAGCTTAGTATGTATCTCTTAGCCTAAACCAGCAATTCTCAAACATTTTGATCTCAGGATAACATTATATAGTGGGGACCCCCCAAAAAAAACAGAATTATTTTTTGGAGGGCAGGTCCCTTGTAGTACAGGCTTCCCCCACAAGGTAAAAGTTGTAGGAACCCATCAGGATCAGTGTACCAGCTAGCATTGTTGTAAGAGGCTGTAGTAGGCTTCAGTGAATTTTTTTTTTAGTGACTCTTTCAACATTTGCCTATATCATGATGGATGATTTATGAGTGCACCTGCCCATACCATGCCTGAGTGTTCAGCAGTTTTTGACCAAAAATGGCATGACCTCCAAGCCCCACCCTCCCTATTCACCCAACTGCACCCCAAGCAACTTTTCTGTTTCTCTAGATGGAAAAAGTTCTCAAAGGGAAATGTTTTGCCAGTGTGGAAGAGGTGAAACAAAAAATGGCAAAAGCACTAAAAGGCATCAAAACTGACGAATTCAAAAACTGTTTTGAGTAGTGGAAAAAGTGTCTCAATAAGATGTACTGCACCAAACAGAGAGTACTTTGAAGGTGACTAAAGTTTAAACATATAAGAATAGACTTCTTTTTTTTTTTTTCTATTTGTAGTCTCACTCCATCGCCCAGGCTGGAGTGCAGTGGCACACTCACAGACACTTCAGCGTCGACGACTGGGCTCAGGTGATCCTTCCGCCACAGCATTCCGAGTAGTCAGAACTATAGGTGCACGCTACTACATCTGGCTAATTTTTTGATTTATTGTATAGATGAGGTCTCACCAAATTGCCCATGCTGTTCTCAAAGCCATGGGCTCAGGCAGTCCCCTCACCTCAGCCTCCCAAAGTGCTGTGATTATAGGCTTGAGTCACCACACCTGGTCGACAATTTTTAACACATAAATTCCAGGTTTATTTGGGTCCCCCCTTGTATTCTTTAAAACATTAAGGATCCAAGCAACTTTTATCTTTGTAGATTATATCTATTGATCACTGCATCATTAGACATTAAAACTAAGAAATTTAGCAGATCTGACGGAAGTTCCTAGAGGGCTGCGCATTGTTGGTGCTGTCATGGCAGGTGTGCTGAAGAAGACCACTGGCCTTGTAGGAAACTGTATATATTAGAGTTCACACAAGAGGCTAAGAGTATCGTATGCAAAGATTCTTGATATTTTTAAGCAAATCCCTAAAAATGAAACATATAGAAAGCATACAGAACAGATTGCAAATCGGAAGCTGGTTATAGTTAAAGTGAAACCAGACGTTAAAAAATTAGACCAGCCGGGCTTGGTGGCTCAGCCTGTAATCCCGCACTTTGGGAGGCTGAGGTGAGTGGACTGCCTGAACCCGTGGGTTCGAGACCCGCCTAGGCAACTTGGCGAGACCTCATCTCTCAAATAAATCAAAAAATTAGCCGGGCATGGTAGCGCGTGCCTGTAGTTCCAGCCACTGGGAAGGCTGAGGCGGAAGGATTGCCGGAGTCCAGCAGGTCGAGGCTGCGGTGGCCGGGAGCTTGCCACTGCACTCCAGTCTGGGCGACACAGTGAGACTCCAGCTCAAAAAAAAAAAATTTTAAGACCAATTTCAGGATGGCCATATAGAGGAGGCGCTTCTTCAGGTTGAAAATGAACTAAGTTTGGGCAAAAAAAAAAAAAAAAAAAGATGCAATGGAAACCATGGATGCCACAAGTGGAAGAACCTTCCATCAATTGGTGGAAATGGTCAATATAATCATTAATGATTTTGGTGGGTTGATGGGAAACTGATGGAATTAAATATTGTTATTTTTGTAAAAAACAAAACAGAAACTTTTCAAACACACCATTAATTCATTCTATGATGCCAGTATTAACCTAATGCCAAAATCAGACAAAGATATCCTAAGAGAACTATAGATTGATATCTGTTATGAATACAAATGTAAAAATTATCAACAAAATACTAGTAAATCACACACAGCAACAAATTAAAAGGATTATAAACCAGGAACACGTAAGATTTATCTCAGGAATGCAAGGGTCAACACAGAAAAATCCAATATAACACCTCTTATTAATAGAATAAAGGACAAAAACCACAAGATCATCTCAATGGAGGCAAAAAAAGCATTTGACAAATCTAGCACACTTTTATGAAAAAACACTCAACAAACTAGGATTAAAGAGAACTTCCTCAATCTGACAAAATACATCTATTTAAAAACCCATAAATGACATCATACATGATGGTGAAAGATTGAATATATTCTCCTATAAGATCAAAAACAAGACAAGGATGTCTGCTGTCTTCACTTCTAGGAAAATTTTACAAGAAAAAGAACCAGAAGGCATCCAAGCGGGGGGGGACGACATATGAATTTTAAAAGTATGATCTGTATTTGTAGATAACAATATTATATACTGAAAATCCTAAGGAATCTACATAAAACTTTTTTTTTTTTTTTTTTTTTTGTTTGAGTCTCACGCCATCACCCAGGTCAGAGTGCTGTGGCACACTCACCACCACTCCAACGTTGAACTGCTGGGCTCCGGCAACCTGCTGGGCTCCAGGGATCCTTCTGCCTCAGCCTTCTAAGTAGCTGGAACTACAGGCATGTGTTACCACACCTGGTTAATTTTTTTATTTATTTATTGTAGAGACGAGGTCTCGCCAGGTTGCCTGGGCTGATCTCGAACCCGCAGGCTCAAGCAATCCACTCACCTCGGCCTCCCAAAGTGCTAGGATTTCAGGTTGAGCGACCAAGCCCAGCCTAGGAATCTACATAAAACTATTAAAGCTAAAATATGAGTTCAGAAAAGTTGTGGGAAACTAATTCCATATTTTAAAAGACCATTCTACTTCTATACAGTAGCAATGAACAATCCAAAAATGGAATTTAGAAAACAATTCCATTTACAATAGCTTCTAAAAGAATAAACACTTAGGGATAAAACACAAGAAGACTTGTACGCTGAAAACTACAAAACATTTCTGAAAGAAGTTAAAGAAGACATAAATAAATGGAAACATATCTGCAAGCATAGGCATCACGCCAAGCTCACACCTGTAACCCCAGAACATTGGGAGGCTGAGGCAAGAGGATAGCTTGATTCCAGGAGTTCAAGACCAGCCTAGGCAACAAAGCAAAATCTCATCCCTACAAAAAAAAAAAAAAAAAAAAAAAGTTGGTTGGGCATGGAGGGGTACACCTTTAGTCCCAGCTACTCAGGAAACTAAAGCAGAAGAATTGCCTGAGACCAGGAGGTCAAAGCTGTGGTGAGCCGTATTCATGCTACTGCACTCTAGCCTGGGCTGCAGAATGAGACCTCGACTCAAAAAAAAAAAAGGAGTAAATCTTTATAATCTTGGATCAGCAATGATTTCTTCTTTTTTTTTTTGAGTTGGAGTCTCACTCTGTCGCCCAGACTGGAATGCAGCGGCAAGCTCCCGGCTACCGCAGCCTCGACCTGCTGGGCTCCGGCAATCCTTCCGCCTCGGCCTCCCGAGTAGCTGAAACTACAGGCGCATGCTAACACGCCCGGCTAATTTTTGTAGAGATGAGGTCTCACTTGCCCAGGCGGGTCTCGAACCCACAGGCTCAGGCAATCCACTCACCTCAGCCTCCCAAAGCGCAGGATTACAGGCTGAGCCACCAAGCCCGGCTAGCAATGATTTCTTAGGTATGATACATAAAGCAGAGAAAACCAAAGAAAAGATAGATACATTGGACCTTATCAAAATTTAAAACTTTTGTATTTCAAAGAACATACCCAAGAAAATGAAATATCAGTATGGCAGCACCTCAAAAAATTACAAAGAATGACCCAACAATTCCACTTCTGGGTATATACCCAATAAGCTGAAAATAGAGACTTAAACAGACCTTTGAACACCAATATTCACTAAAGCAGTATTCACAACAGCCAAAATGTGAAAGCAACCAACTGTCTATCAATGGATAAACAGATAAGCAAAATGTGATATATGCATATAATAGGGTATTATTCAGCCTGAAAAAGGTAGAAAATCTGACACATGCTACAACATAGATAAACTATGATTCTACTTATATGAGGTACCTAAAGTAGTCAAATTCACAGAAAAAGAGAGTGGAATGCCAGACCCTGGGAGGGAAAGGGAGAACACTGTTTAATGGGTACAGAGTTTCAGTTTGAGAAAATGAAAACATTTTGGAGTTGGATGGTGGTAACAGTTGTACAATAATATGAATATACTTAATGTCACTGAATATACCCTTAAAATGAATAAAATATCATGATGCAAAAAAACCTCAACAGAATACTAGCAAACCAAATTCAGCAACATATTTAAATAATTTCACAACATGACCAAGGAAGATTTATACCTTGGAATGCAAGGATGGTTCAACATATGAAAACAAACAAGCTGGGCTCCGTGGCTCAGCCTGTAATCCCAGCACTTTGGGAGGCTGAGGTGAGTGAACTGCCTGAGCCCGCAGGTTCGAGACCTGCCTGGGCAACTTGGCAAGACCTCATCTCTACAATAAATCAAAAATTAGCCGGGCATGGTAGCACGCTTGTAGTTCCGGCTACTTGGAAGGCTGAGGCGGAAGGATCACCGGAGCCCAGCAAGTTGAGGCTGCGGTGGCCAGGAACGGCCACTGTACTCCAGTCTGGGTGACAGAGACTCCAACTCAAAAAAAAAAACAAAAAACAAATGTAGTATACCACATTAATGAAACAAAAAGAAAAACCACATGATCATCTCAACTGAAAAAGCATCTTTTTTTTTTTTTTTTGAGTTGGAGTCTCACTCCGTCGCCCAGGCTGGAGTGCAGTGGCACGCTCACAGCCAACCCCCAGCATCAACCTGCTGGGTGCCGATGATTCTTCTGCCTCAACCTTCCAAGTAGCTGGAATTACAGGCGTGTGCTACCACGCCCAGCTAATTTTTAAAAAAATTTATTGTAGAGACGAGGTCTCACCAAGTTGCCTGGCTGGTCTTGAACCCACGGGTTCAGGCAATCCACTTGCCTTGGTCCCAAAGTGCTAGGATTACAGGCTTAGCCACAGAGCCCAGCCTGAAAAAGCATCTTGGAGGGGAGAAAAACAAAAAAAGAAAAAGCATCTGACAATATTCAACACCCTTCCATGATAAAAACATACAACAAACTAGGAATAGAAGGAAACTACCTCAATATAACAAAAGCAATATCAACACACACAAAAATACAATAGGCCAAGTACAGTGGCTCACACCTGTAATCCCAGTACTTTGGGAGGTGAGGGTGGGAGCATTACTTGAAGCTGGAAGTTCAAGAGCAGCATGGGCAACATAGTGAGACTTCCCGTCTATACAAAATATTTAAAAATTAGCTAGGCATAATGGCACACACCTCTAGTCCCAGCTATTTGGAAGGCTGATGCAAGACTCAAAAGATCAAGGCTGCAGTGAACCAGGATCATGCCACTGCATTTCAGCCTGGGCGACAGAGTAAAATTCTGTCTCAAAAAAAAAAAAAAAATCTACAATAGACATCACATTCAATGGTCAAAGACTGAAAGCTTTACCTTCAACATCAGGAACAAGGCAAGAATGCCTGCTTTAGCAATTTATATTCAACATAGTACTGCAATACCTAGCCAGAGCAATTAGGCAAGAGAACAAAATAAAAGGCATCCAAACTGGAAAGAAGTAAAATTATCTCTGTTTGCAGATGATATGATTTTATATGTAAAAACCCTAAAGATTACACACATATACAAAAACTATCAGAACTAAAAAATTATTCCGCAAAGTAGCAGGAAACAAACTGAACACACAAAAAAACCCAACTGCATTTCTATATCCAGTAAACAATCTGAGGGGAAAGAGAAAACAATTTCATTTACAATTCTATCAAAAAGAATAAAGTACTAAGACTCTATGTAACTAAAGAAATAAAAGACTAAAATGAAAACTAAAACATATTGCTGAAAGGAATTAAAGAAGTTAGAAATAGAAACACATTCCATATTCATAGGCTAGAAGACTTAATATTGTTAAAATGCACATACTATCCAAAGCAATCTAAAGATTCAATGCAATTCCTATTAAAATATCAATGACTTTTTTTGCAGAAATATAAAAATCAATCCTAAAATTCATATGGAATCTCAAGGGACCCCAAATAGCCAAAACAATCTTGACAAAAAGAAAAGAGTTGGAGGACTCACACTTCCTGCTTTTAAAACTTACAAAAAGCTAAGATAACCAAAATAATATGGTACTGGCATAAAGACAGACATATAAACCAAAATATAAAATAGAGAGCCTAGTAATAAACACTTGCATATATGGCCAAATGATTTTTTACAAGAGTGCCAAGGCTATTCAATGTGGAAAGAAAAGGCTTTTCAACAAATGGTGCTGGGAAAGCTGGATATTCACATGCAAAAGAATGAAGATGAACAGGCCTTCTCCTTAGACCACTATAAAAATTAACTCAAATGGATCAAAGACCTAAATGATTTTAGATTAAAACCTAAATCTGTAACTATAAAACCATAAGAAGCCGGGCTCGGTGGCTCAGCCTGTAATCCCGCGCCTTTGGGAGGCTGAGGTGAGTGGATTGCCTGAGCCCGCGGGTTCGAGACCCGCCTGGGCAAGCGAGACCTCATCTCTACAATAAATCAAAAAATTAGCCGG
>CAUYQG010043820.1:0-27538 GCA_963574415.1 Tarsius wallacei | reverse complement strand
AGGGATAATTGTTCAAGGTCTGCTTATGTATGAGAACATATGGTACTCTGTTCTTTGTTTCTGTGATAGATCACTGAATATGATCGACTCTAAATCCATCCAAGTTGCTGCGAAGTCCATATGTTTGTCCTTTATGGCTGCATAATATTTCATTGTGTATATGTTCCACATTTTAAGTATTGACAGATTGGCGTGGTTCTTCTTAGTTATTTGTAGTAACGTGAGAATAAATAAATTATTTAAGGACAGACTTGTTTATTCAAAGGAAAGCAGAACTTAAAAATTTGGAAAGTTCTCAGTCTATCTATATTGGTAAAAATGAAGAAAACTGTTTGGGAGAAAATAAGAGAAGTGAAGTGACCCCTTGACAAGGAAATCAGTGTGGATAGACTATCTCAACAAAAGTGAGGTGCAATGCACCAAGAAATGGAAATATAAGCCATCTAAACAGAAGCCACAATCCATTTTTTGAGGCAATAGAAGAATAATCCCTAAGGCATTTCATAGATCATCAAGGTTGTCTCTTTTATCACAGGCCCAGAGTGCTAGGACCAGGGATGATGGGGCAAAATAATATCAGAGGAAGGCCCACTGCTGTCTGGTGCCACATCACATTGTGGCTTTGCTTTCAGCATTCTGTGCTGCTCTCAGCTGCTCCATACGTGACTCTGGCTGACCCCTGTGTGGTATGCACTTCATATAGCAGAGATATGGGGATGTGAGTACCTTCACCCAAATTTCAAAGGATGCCCTGGGGAGCCATGGAGTCCAGGCAGAGAACTGCTGCTGTGGGAGGGGAATTGTGCAGAGTCTCCATTAAGGCGATTTCCAACAGACCTGTGGAGCCAGGGCCATGCCTGCAGCTCTACAACAGTATAGCCACCTGTGTCAATTCATGCCTGGGAGAGCTGAGAGCAAGTGACTCATGAAAGCTGCAGCGAAGGCTGTATACCAGCAAGTCTATGGGAGCAGGACTGTCACCCCATTTAGTTTATAGGTCCCAGCATCAAGCCAAAGAAGATTATTATCAAGCCTTAATGTTTTGTACTTGCTGGGGACCTGTCACTCTTTTTTCCTGTTTTATTTCTCCCTTTGGGACTGGGAATGTCTACTTTCATTCTGCCTCACCATTGTATTTTGGTAGCATATGACATGTTTGATTTCACAGGTTTATAGCTAGAGAATAATTTGCATCAGAATAAATCATACCTTGAGCCTCACCCATATCTGATATAAATTATATCTAGATGAGACTTTGGACTTTTATGTTGATGCTAGAGAGAGTTAAAAGTATTGGACTATAGGAATAGAATGAATATATTATGTAGGCAAGAAGGACTTACATTTTGGGGGCCAGAATGCAGTTGTGAGAATGTTTATGTTCCCTCAAAATTCATATGTTGAATTCTTAACCCCCAAGATAACGATATTAAGAGTGGACCTTTGGGAAGTAACTGGGTCATGATGGCGGAGCCCTTATGATTGGGATTAGTGTTCTCATGAAGGAGATGTTAGAGAGTTAGCTTTTGCCATGTGAGTGTGAGCAGGACTGTGGGAGCAGGACCATCTTCCCAGTGGGCTTGGAGGTCACAGCATCAGAGTAAGAAGACGACTGTCTATAAGAAAGAGGGCCATCACCAGACACCAAATCTGTAGGCACCTTGATCTTGGACTACCTAGCCTCAATAGCTGTAATAAACAAATCTGCTGTTTATAAACTACCCAGTTTGTGGTATTTTGTTATAGCAAGCCAAATGGTCCAAGTCGTGGACCTGTCCTTTTGGAACTTAACATTTAGCGGAGCATACAATACTCAGTAATCATTAAGCTAATGCCATATGTAAGGCAATGCGCACTATAAAGGGAGAGCTTTTGAAGAAGTATACAACAGAGAAAACTAGCCAAAAACTAGACTTGGGGGTGGTCAAGAAAGGCTTCTGTGGAAAAGTGCCTTTTGAGATGAGTTTTTCACAAGTACTGGGAATAAAGCAATACATAAAAAAGACAAGGCCATCCTCTTTTAGAGCATGCCTCCTAGAGAGATGAGGGACCCAATGCATACATAAGCAAGTGTAACCATGGAACGTGTCAGTGGGTGATAATTACCATGGAGGTAAACAAAACAGAGGAGATGAGTTGCCTTATCATATGGTCTTGTGACAGAAGGCTGATTGGTAAAGTCACATTTCAAGGAAAAATAGGAAAGAAATAAAGAAATACTCCATGATTCAGGGAATGTATGGGCAAAGATCCAGAAGCAAAGGCATATTTAGTGTTTTTGAGGAAACAGCAAGGAGCCAAGTTTAGCGGCTCATGCCTATAATTCCAGCATTTTGGGAGGTCGAGAAGAGAGGATAGCTTGAGGCCAGGAATTGGAGACCAGCCTAGGCAACATGGAGAGACATCCTCTCTACAAAAAATAAAAAAAATAAAAAATAGCCAGGAGTGGTGGTGTGTGTCTATAGTCACAACTATTTGGAAGGCTGAGCCCAGGAAGTCGAGGCTGCAGTGAGTCATGAACCACGATCATGCCACTACACTCCAGCCTGAGTGACAGAATGAGAATCTATCTCTGAAGAAAACAACAACAACAACAACAACAACAACAAAACAGTAAGAAGGCCATTGTGGCAGGATAGGAGGAGAATGGCAAGATTGAGTCAGAGAGTAAGGAGAGACACCTGAGTCATTGCAAGGGCTTTAGCTTTTAGTCTGAGTGAAATGAAGCATTTTTTGAGTGGAAAAAAAATGATCTGACTTATTTAAAAGCTTTTTCAAGCTGCTGTGTTGAGAATGAGGGGTAAAAGATGGAAACAGGGGACTACTTAGAATGCTATTGTAAGATTCCAAAAATGTTGATGGCTGGAATCAGGGTGTGGCAGTGTAAATGGTGAGTAGGGATGAATTTCCAGAGTTAACATGAGTTGCTTGCTAAAGTGATTGTGATAATTTGAATTAATGTGTCCTTCCAAAATTCTTATGTTGAAACCGAATAACCCAGGTGATAGTATTAGCAGGTGGGGATTTTTAGAAGGTGATTAGGTCCTGAGCATCATACCCTTATAAATGACAATAACGACCTTATAAAAAAGTGTGAGTGAGTTGTTTGCCCCTATTAACTCTACCTTCTACCTTCTGGCACGTGAGAACACAGCATTCGTTTTCACTAGAAAATGTAGCAACAAGGCACCCTCATCAGACACCAAACTGGCTGTTACTTTGATTTTGGATTTCTAGCCTCCAGAACTATAATAAATACGTTTTTATTTTATCAGATAAATTACCTATCTCAGTTATTTTGTTATAACAGCACAAATGAACTAAAATGGTAGTTGTAGTATATGAGAACAATTGAAGAGTCAAGGATGTTTACAAGTTTTGGCTAGAGCAACTGGAAGGAGGAAGTGGCCATCTACTTAGGTGAAGAAGGTAAAGGTTTCTAGGTAGACATCAGGGGTTAACTGTTAGACAAGATTTAAATCTTATTTTAAGTCCAAAGTTAAAAGAACAAATTCTGATCTTTAAACCATGTATTTGGAGTCAATAATACTCAGTGATTTATCACAGAAACAAATAATTGAGTACCACATGTTCTCACTCATAAGTGAACTCTGAACATTTATCATAATACTATAAAAAAGGGATTGACAGTAGTCAGAAACTGCCGGTGGCGGGGGTCGGGGGGACATAACATTAATGAGGATACCTGATCTCAAGTCAGGCAAATTAAGGACCAAAGGGAGGCCCAAACTATACCTGTACGATGACTACTTGTATACCTAATCCTGAATTTTTCCCCATACCTTTAAAATAAAATAAGTAAAGTCAGACATAAAAAATAAGCAGTACCCCATATCTTTAAAATAAAAAAAAATAGCAATAAGCAAACATTGCTGTAACAGTGCTTTTTCAAATCATCTAGCATAATTGGATTATTTTCTTGTTAACTCTTCATTTTTATTTTTTCCTGTTTTAATAAATTAACAAAATACAACAAAACAAACTTCTAAAATAAAAATTTATTGAAAGAATTGCAAAATACAATTGAAAGCTTCAACAACAGACTAGACTGAGCAGAAGAAATAATATCAGAACTTGAAGACTGGACTTTTAAAGAACTCCAATCAGAAAAAAAATGAATCTAGCGGATATTTATAGAACATTCTACCCAACCACTGCAAAACATACCTTCTTCTCATCAGTGCATGGAACATTTTCCAAGGTAGACTACATCATTTGAAAATTAGCAATAAGCAGTACCCCACATCTTTAAAATAAAAGACAAATTAGTAATAAGCAAACATTGCTGTAACAGTGCTTTTTCAAATCACCTAATATCATTGGATTACTTTCTTGTTAGCTCTTCATTTTTATTTTTTTCTGTTTTAATATATCTTGGTTGGTCTACTGCAAAATGTACTGTATTTTCTTGATAATATAAAAACATCATGTATACTATTAAAAAAAGACATGTATAAGCAATAGTTTTTACCCAAGTCTTGCTTTTCACTGCCAACTATACCTAATCCTTTGGCTGACTTCATCTTGCAGTTCCCAAAATATCTTTGCATACTAGGAATCTGGTACTATTTTTAATTAACTTGTCCATTAGCTACATAGAATGAGAATTTAGCTTGTTTATATAATACCCTCACTTTTCTTCCCTCTCGTTACTGATATATTTTTATTACCTTTAGATACTCAGTTAATCTTTCTCTCTTCAAAAGATTATCGGAGCACATCTATTTAATGTGTCACCATCTTAAGGGAGATCTCTGACAGTCCAGTTTGCACAAAGAGGCCACTACCACAATTATCTCCCGTGGAGCATAAATGTATATTAAAATAAAATAAAGACAGAGATTTCCTGCCTCTTCTTTTACTAAGAGCATTTCCTTTGGAAAACTTGTAATTATTTCTCCTGGCTTTGAAATGTATATAATTGCTTTTGAAGACTAGATAGGCCTTTTTCCAGCTGACTACCTACGAATCTCTTTTGAAATGTATGAATAAAGGAAGATAGTGCCCCTATCTCCCAGTTTCTGTGAGAGTACAAAGAGCCTAACTTTAGTGAGTCTCTTGTTCCAAAATTACCAGAGAAATATGAGAAAGGATGAACTACATGGGACAAATGTGCCCTTATGTCCTCTTACTTGAGGACTAGTTATTGTTTGTCTTGAAAATATGTATATAGCCAAACATCTGCTTGACTGTATAAAAGGGTGACACTTTTTTCTGTCTTTACAAAAACTTAGCAAATTACCTATGATGAATACCATATTCTGGTTTAATGTTTGTTTAATAATAAAAGTGGTTTCTTTCTCTCCCACCTTTGTAGAGAGGTTTCTGGGTTGGGAGATTTTGTTTTTAATTATATTTCCCAAAACTTCCTAATAAGGTTTCCCCAAAACTTCTAATACTTTCTACTTAATTTCTGTCATTTATGAGCTTATCTCTGCATTGTGAAGGTTGATAACATTACCTTATCTTGATAATCATAATTAAGTCTTCTGTGCTTTGTATATTGGTTGATTATTTCAGTCAAATCCTTAAACAGTATCTTCATTATGGTAATTGTATAAATACGGTTCATAACACAGCACAGCTCAATAATTCTTCTTTGTGCTTAAAAAAAATACTTGGGGTTTCTGATTGTCATTTACTCTCCACCTCACCCCACACACAAAAAAATCCTCATTTACTTTATTAATAATCCCTATTTTTCAAATTCTCTTCAGGCAATTTTTCTTTAAAGTTTTCCTCTTTCTTTCCTTTAAGGGTCTCATCCTCCTCCTGCTCCAACCCAGCCTCCAGCACCACAGATCTGCTGCCTGTTTATGAACTTGAGTTACTTTTTGGGGGGTCTATTCTCCTCTGGTGCCCATATCTTGGTCTTTTTGATTTTCCTTTTCACTTTTGCTAGAGTATACCTTTAGGAACATTCTAAGTAAGTGTGTCTGGAAAACAAATCTCCTGAGTCCTTTCACATCTGAAAATATTCTTATTCTAACCTAATATTTACCTTTCATTTTAGTTGCAGGATTTAAAATGTTTTTTCTTAGAATTTTGAAAGCATTGTTCCATGTCTTGTGGTATCCAATGTTTCTGCCTAGACAGTCTCCTCCATAATTAATTATTTTTTTTATTCTTTGAAAAGTTTTAGAATCTATTAATTATGTGGGGAGGTTCTGAACTTTTTCTACTGATAAACTAGTAACGAGTCTATTTTTTACCATTTATTTGCTAGTTTTTAATAAGTGCGCTTGTATTTTGAGGACTAGTCTCTTGTACTTCAGTTGTAAAAATTGTGTATCTGTGTGTTTGAAAATTTCCTCTTCTTGGTGTACTCTCTTCTCTTTCTTCAGAACCCATATTTCTGGACCTGTTGAATTGGTCTTTTATCTTCACTGTTCCTCAATTTTATGATGTGTGTGTGTGCTTTATAAAATATTTGGCCTTATTTTCAAAACTTTGTGTAGAATTTTAATTTTGAAAAGACACTTTTTAGCTTAAAAGCTCAACTGGGCAACTTGGCGAGACTTCGTCTCTACAATAAATCAAAAAATTAGCTGGGCATGGTAGCGCATGCCTGTAGTTCTGGCTACTTGTAAGGTTGAGGTATAAGGATTGCTGGAGTCCAGCAGGTCAACACTGGGGTGACCGTGAGCATGCCACTGCACTCCAGCCTGGGCAACAGAGTAAGACTCCAACTCAAAAAAATAAGTAAATAAATAAAAATAAAAAATAAAAGCTCAGTTTTGGTCACCAGGTTTCCTTTTTAAAATAGCATCCTTTTATTATTTTCATGGATCTTCTCAATAAACTCTGAGGATACTAGAAATTATGAAGTTCTCTTGCTGTTTCATCTTTTTTCTGTTCATCTTGCATCTCTCCCCCATTTTGGAGAATTTTGTGATATTGTGAGGATTCTGGTATCTACTCATGTTTAAGATTACAACATTAACAAGTTGTTTGGTGTCTCTGGGTACAAGGGAGAGATTTATTAAATGTCAGGCTATAATTTAGATAGTATGGTGAAAATCAGTTATTAATATAGTAACATCTGAATGTTAGAATAGAGTCTTTGCTCTGGAATCCTTCAGATCCCCTAGTAGAACTGGTCTGCCCTATGGATTAAGACCAGGATAGTCAACATTATGAATGGGGGTTGGGTGGGAATGTAAGTAAGGGGGTAATGTTTTTATTTACAAACTTTCAATTAAAAGCATTGCTTTTAATTTCATATATACCTTCTCTTCTGCATGACATTTATACACAGCAAGACTTGGCAAGCTTTTCTGGGCCTATCTCAGTCCACACTGCAATTGTTTTTTCCATGTACTCTAGCTTATGACATTCTGTGTTCTGCTGCCCCAGTTACCTCTCCCTTCTGCTTTGTGTTTTCTAGATATAAATTGATATACTGTATCAAACAAGGAATAGTTAGCCACTAACATGGTCCATTTTTGCAGTATTATGTAAGTTTTATTTCTTTATTTTCATGTGTATAGTTTCATGAGAAAATAATGTATATAATCAGTCTCCCATCTTAAACCTAAAGTCTTTCTTTTTTTTTTGAGTTGGAGTCTCACTCTGTCGCTCAGGCTAGAGTGCAGTGGCATGCTCATGGCCACCACAGCCTCAACCTGCTGGACTCAGGTGATCCTTCAACCTCAGTCTTCCAAGTAACTGGAACTACAAGCATGCGCCGCTAAACCTGGCTAATTTTTTTATTCATTGTAGAGATGAGGTCTCCATGTTGCCCAGGACGGTCAAACACGTGGACTCAGGCAATCCTTTCATCTTGGCCTCCCAAAGTACTGGGATTATAGGCGTGAGTCACCGTACCTGGCCAAGTCTTTCTAATTTCTTATTTATTGTCTCCACAAAAATAAAGGTAACAATTAAAATCACCCATCCCTTCAACAAGATGATATTTTGTACTTAAAAATCAAACAGGTAACAACAAAATAGTACTTGCTAAAAGAAGACAATTGTATCTAACAAACAGAACAAAGGTTTTGGTTGATATCTAATAGATTCTTAAGGACTTCACAAATATTCTCTTTGTATTCACTTCAGCAGAATAAATACAGGATGTTTTGTTGTTGTTGCATTTCACACTTAACAATAATAGTACTTTTTTTTGTTAGGCTACTTATTCCTTGAACCTCTTGAGATCTAGGACCATGCCATTCATTTTTACACCATACATTCTTGTTTATAAAGACATTCAGTAAATCTTTGTGTTTTAGCTGCCCATCCCACGATCCTTGTTTAATGGAATTAGATCATAAGAAAAAGATATTATAATCTTATTTCATTATTATGGTACTGCCTCTGTCTTTTTAAAAGTATATTGACTTAGCAAATTCAATTTAAATTTCTTATAAAGGGGAATTGTTTTGTCACATTTAATACACAAAATATGAAAACAATTCCCCTCTTTTGCCCAGTCTGCCTATGATGTCCATTATTAAATCGGCCGTGAGGATCTTTGATATTGATTAGGCAGGATATCTGCAAAAGGTGGTAGTTCTGAGCAAAGCCAAATGATTTTGATCATTCACAGTGTGCCATCAAAGCAAGCAGGTTATCCACCACATCAAATCCACCAGAAAAATGTTCATTTTTCTTGCAGTGTGTAGGAAAGAGAGCAGTTAACAGCTATAGCATGCCATAGAAGAAGACACATGCACTTTTAGAAGGAGAATAGGGACTAGATTTGGCACTATACAAAAGAGAGCATATATAATGAGTAAGTTCTAGGAGAACTTGGAAGAGTTATCTATATTCATGGAAAAAGTTGGAAGCTGAGGCCACAACCAAGAAAAGGAACATCTGTTCTCAAACTCTGGAGGGCAAGGACAGAAGAGTTTTGCTCATATAATTCAGGTTTTTTTTAAGGGGGTGAGAAGTTTGAGAGTTCATTCCTGGAAATCTGCAATGTAGAGATGGAATCCATTGACCAGAAGAACAGGAGAATACAACGCTAGTTCAAATCAGAACTTCAGTGTTTCATCTACATTGAAGAGTTGGTAAGTAGTATGTAAACAACAACAAAATAGAAGGAGTAGCTAGGGGATGAATTGTATTCTGGTGCAATATGTGAGTTTGAATTCAGATTAGACACCCTACACCCTGGGAAAAGGCAGTCAATAAGATAACATGATTTACCACTGGCTTATCAGAATAACTGGCCTGCGTTCTTGGTTTGACAACTGAAAACAAGTTACAGATAAATGGTCAATTAAATGTGGTTGAGCTGACATACTTCTTTGATGAGAACAAAATGGTCTTTGTGTGAATATTTGGCATGATACAAATACAGAATAAGTCAATGATACTTAAGGCTATGGAATTCATTTTTGCAGCTGTAACCAGAAGATTCTCTTTATTTATTTACTTTTTGATAAGAACTCATCCTTTTTTGTGTGCAGTTGTATATACATAACAGTTTACATAAGTTTATCTTTGATTTGAATTATTGGTCTGATTCTTTTCTGGTTGCTATTAGAGAAACTTAAAGTTCATGCATTTTTGTTTAACAAATATTTAAATATTTGTTTAAAGGAAGATATGTTATGCTCCAATTTATTTTTATTTTTATTTTTTAATCAGAGTCTCATTCTGTCATTCAGGCACAATCATGGCTCACCACAGCCTCTACGTTCTGGGTTCAGGCTGTCCTTCCTCCTCAGTATCCTGAGTAGCTGGAATTAAAGGAACACCCTACCATGTCAGGCCAATTTTTTGACTGTTTTGTAGAGTTGAGGTCTTGCTGTGTTGTTCAGGCTGGCCTTGAAATCCTGGGCTCAAGCAGTCCTCCTCCTGCATTGGCTCTCAAAATACTGGGATGACAGATATGAGCCACCACACCCAGCAATGCTCCAATTTTTAATGGAATTTGTATCTGTACTATTATATTAAATCCATTTATTAATTGAAATGAAATAATCTAACGATAACTAAATGGTAATTTGAGAGAGAAGTTTTTACCTTACCTTATTAAAGTTTGACACATCACTACCAGTGACGTTCCTGTCATTCCAGCTCAAGGTTTAGCTGTTTCAAAACCAGGCTTTGTCCTTGATGTTATTGACTTTCTCAGTTTTATTGCATAAACATGGTTCCATTTGCTCAATTCACTATCTGCTTGGTCTTTTCCTTTTAAAATATTTATTAACAAGCCTTGTTCAAAAGAATGTCAATTAGCACTAAGCTTATTCTTAACAATCAACTCTGTTCTTTAAATTTTTTGCAATGGATCCACCATTTGAATTGCCTTTAATATGTTTCTTTGCTTTTTCTTTATTCTATAACACTTGATTTTAGTTATCAAGAAGTTATTAATGTTCAGGAACTATGGTCCTGAATAATGAGAGTTAAAAAACAGGAAAAATATACTCAGATCTGGATATATAAACTAACAAATCCATATCGTTTAAAAATATTAAAACTATCATTATTATTCTTTATCACTTATTTTGAAGTGGCCTAGAAATCAATTATTAGAGCCAGAATTCAGAATTTTCATAAAGATGGTGGAGTGCCTATATTTCACTTAATTATCCTCCTCAAATCATCTGAAATTCTTTAGAAGATTAAAAAATAAGAAAGAATAGCCTCATTATACCATAGACTGTGAAGAATGTCTACCAGAAACTGAAATTTATACTAAGTCATTGAGATTTGGCCAACTCCCACTATCATATATATTTCTCTAAAAGAGAGTAAGAAAGGCCTGAAAAACAGTACATACAAGCATGCAAAAAAGAGAAATAGAAAGAAAGAAAGAAAGAAAGAAAGAAAGAAAGAGGGGAAAGAGTTGTGGTATTGACAGGTCACCAGAAAAATGACAAATAGCTTGGAGTGGAAGTAGCAAAAAGAACACAGGAATATGAAGCATGGCCACATAGCCACAATGACCTAAGCAGAAAACTCTTGAAATCATTAACAATGAACAAGTAAACCCAATCGAAACATCTCTAGCCATTGGGCTCCACACTGGCCGCAAGTGTACAAGAGCCAAATTCTGAGGTGAATGTCTCTGAGGACTCTATTTATTTGAGAACCAAATATAACGTTGTGACAAAGGATAGAAAAATAATAAACCAAAACTGAGGCTGTTCACTTCACTTAGCACACCAACCATTCTCCTGATCCTAAGCAATTAAAAGATTCAGAAGTGATTATAAACCAACAATCCTGTGTCCTACAATGCATATTCCAAAGTTCAAAGATATAGTTAAGACAGTGTCCAGCGTTCAAGTCAAGGATTCTGTAGTCTCACTTTTCATGGAAAATATTAGATATAGGTGGAATCAATTCCATGCAAACAAAAGTAATAAAAAGAAAGTATCCAAATCAAATCTTTTAAAAAATAATTTTTTTAAAAAGTGAAGGAAATGAAAACAATAGGCAAAAGGTAAATCTCAGAAGCAGACATTCAGAAATATATTGATCAAGAAAAAAGATATTATTTTAAATAATGTATGAAGAACATTCTTAAAAGAAACACAAACTTTCAGAAATAAGAGATTAATTTAGAGATAAAAAAGAAATCAAAGAGGAGCCAAAATACAGAGTTGATTTTAAAAATTGGCAGGAAAAAAGAAATAATTTGAAGAAAAAGTAGAAAAGTATAGGAATAAAAACCTAATTAGAAATAATAAAAGAAAAATTATTATTATAGAAAATATTTGAAAAAATTTGGTAGAAAAAAAAGCAGAGATAAAATTTACTCTAGAAAAGTCAGAAGAGCCTAAAAATGACTAATCAATGTAAACATAATTGGTGTTTGTGCAGAAGGGCATAGAACAAATGGAGCAAGTAAAATAATGCTAATTTAGAAGGCAGTTTATACAATAGAAGGCAAATCAGCACATAGAAAGGGTTTATATATCAGCAAAATAATTAGAAAAAGGTATTAACTTTAGAATATATGCTGGAAAATGGACTAACTTAAAAGATAAACAGTTCTAAGAGCATCCAAGCAGAACTATATCATCTTCACTGGAAGAAAAATATCATGTTGGTCTCACAATTCTCTTTAATAATGCTAAATACAGAAAGATAATGTCATATGAAATATCGAATATTTATAGAAAGATGATATGATCTAGTGCATCTTTGTTTTTAATATAAACTTTATTGGATATATATATATATGTAGTAAAATACACCTCTTTAAATGTATATAATTTTAGAAGTTTAACAAATGTACACACTTGTGTCCATTTCATCCTAATCAATCTATAAAACATTTTTATAATGATAAAGGTTCCTTGTGATCCTTTGCAGGCACTTCTCCCTATCCCCAGACAATCACTGTTTGGTTTTTACAACTACAGATAACTTTTTTGCATTACAGACTTTATATGGAACCGTATTGTACATAGCCTTCTGTTTCTGACTTTCTTTTTTTTTTTTTTTGAAATTTAACCATGTTGCTGTTTACAGTTTGTTCCTTTATCTTGGTGAGTAATAGTCTACTGTGTCAGTATATCATACTGTTCATTCATTCTGTTGATGGATATTTGGGTTGCTTGAAGTTTTTGGTACTATGAGCAAAGCTGCTAAAAACAGTTGACATTTTACATGGACTCTTTTCATTTTTTGTATAAAACCTCAAAAATGAAATTGCTGGATTATATAGTAAATGCATATTTAACTTTATAAAAATTAGCAAGTTTTGTGTTAGTGGTTAAATTATTTTACACTCCAGTGTTTGGACATTCTAGTTGATTCATATTCTCATCAACATGTAGTATTCCAATAAAGCAAGTCTAACAATCATATGATAAAATCTGTATCTTATAATAGCAACCTTCTATTTGTGCCACCTTTACACTTTCAGGATAATTGATTATATTAGGCCATAAAATTATAGTAAATTTTGCATTGTTATACAAATCAGAATTAAAACAAAAGTAGAAGTAAAAATGATTAACCACCTGGAAATACAAAAACAAATTCCTAAGTTGTTCTGGAAGCAATGAGTAATATGCAAATATTCTGAAGCTTCTATAAGAGTAATAATCTTAAAATACAGCACATTAAAACTATGGGAAACTGGTAGTGCAGAAACAAGTGTAAGATCCAAACCCTTTAGGTTTTGCATCCCTGCATGGGGCGGGGGGAGGAGGGGGGCAGTGGGGAGCAAAACTAGATGAAGTAAACATTCCTACATTCATGTCAATAAATTAGAAAAACAAAAAGGAAACTAAATTTCATAAAGATATATGCAGAATTAAGTGGATAAAATATTTGTTTTCAAATATACAGAGCAATTATACACACAGTTAATTGATAGGGAAGAAAATATAAGAATTATATTAGTGTAAATATAAAGCCCTAGACAAACTGAGTACTTATAAATGAAAATACTGGTTGCTGAAATTGATTGAAATAAAATAGTAAAAAAAAAAAGATCAATATTGTGATAACTATGGGTTAACTGCTGTTGTCAAAGAGCTAGATTCTTTTTCTCATGAAATGTCAGCCCAATATATTTCATAAGAAAATTATTTTAAGAGTTTAAGTATAATATAATTCTACTTTAAAAAATTGCAAAATGTAGAAAAAGAATGTATCTTTTTATTTCATAAAGCTAACATAACCCTGGTATCAATATTCAAAAGAGAGAGCAGAACTAGAAATATACAGAACAATATCATTTATGAATATAAACCAGAAATAACATATTATTAAAATAATTTAAACATATATTGAAAGTATATTTCATTTCAGTTCATTGGAAATTTTCTGAGAGGTAACAAAAGGAAATATTTCTATAATATATGCACATGAGAAACTTTAATACATTTGACAAAAATAAAATGACTATTGAATGTCACAAGGTTACTAAGTGGTGAGCATTAACCAGCTTTCTGAGCCTCTAATTTTGGGAATTTTTTTTGCACGAAGATAATTGTCAGTCATCTGTTAAGAAATGCTAACACATATTCACTGATAAAAATCTTAAATTTTTTAAACACTGTAATAACCAGAGATGTATTTCTGAAAAAAAAGATGAAAAAATAAATGTCAAAATTATGCTCTAATAGCTGCATTAATTGTATCCCCATCCCAATTCAACTTCTGGAAAATAGATACATGACCATTTAAATTTTCTGAGGATTCAGTCTGGACCTATGTTTTTGTTTAAAGTTGCTAGTTTTACTAAGTACCATACTAATTATTTTGGTGTATTTTCAACTCTGCTAATTACATGTCTTTTAGACAAATAAATTACCATTTAGAAATAAAAATTCTATTTGTATTGGGCTCATATTTTCCACTACTTTTTAACAATTTCAGTCTTTTGCTGGGACCATATGTCAATATCATCATTCTGCCACTCAGAGCCTTTTAAGCACCTATTTGCAAATGGTGTTATGCTTGCTGCTATTCAGAGTCAGTTAAAACTTAATGGATCTTGCATTTGAGAAGTTTAAAACATAAGATGAAACAATAACCTTGACAGAAGGTAAGTATTGGAAATTTAAGAGGATGACAAACTGTTCAAATACAAAAAAACCCCCCAAACCCTTGCTTTTAACAAAATATATTATAGGTTTTCAGAACATTAGGCTACAGGTCTAATGCTTCAAAATGAGGAAAAATGATTTAGAAAGCTTATGTTCCTGAATGTAAGCCAAATTGAACTTGCATGGGATTTTTTTTCTTTTTATTTAAGTGTGTCTTAAACTGTTTCAATTGGTGGCGGATCTAGACAACTATTCATTAGCAATTCTAAAAGTCTTTTAGAAACTATTACAAAGATTCCTTGAGATATGATTAGGAGGTAGAATATGTCTATTATGGTCACCGAATCTATAGATGGAACTCTGGGGTGCCTCACAGCTCCAGAGATGTGTTTACTTCTTTCAGTCCTGCCAAATTCATGCCTCTCCATGTGATCAGCAAATTGCCACTTATGCCTTGCTCTATACTTTACTAAATTTGATAATAAGACCATTTCACTTCCAGCTGTGATTTTTAAAGATTACTTAAAAATATTATTTCCTGAAAAAAAATCTTGCTATTTTCAACCACATATTTTTCATACTTGCATAATTAAGAAAAAATTATTCAGAAACAATTCTCTTGTATTTTTGCATTTAAAAAAGCATTTTGAGCAACCAAGTATTCCCATGACTAGGAGAAAAGGCAGAAGTGATGATTGTTAACTACCTGTCTTTTTCTCCTTTTCCAGATTGTAACATTGTTCATGGAAGGTCTTTCTCCAAACAGTATTTTATTTAGATGTTTATTTCCCTATCACTATTCTGGATTATCGGAGTTTAGCCTAGTCTTGTGAGATAATTTTTAGGCTTTCAGAAAATTCTAGGTTAGGTTATCAGTGGGTAAGCTGTTACTGTAGAGAAAATGCTGATATGTTGAAAACGAAGTCAAGGTATCCTGAAATATAAGAGTACAAGCATACCTTTTAAAACTGTGACAATTATTAAATATTTTCTTCCAAATATCCATTGATGTTTTAAGACTATCTTCCGTGAACACTTCTGTTTATGTGAAAGTCAATGTAGAATGAAACAAAATATTTTCATGGTTTATTATTTTTCTAATTATTTTAGAGTTTCTGGAATTAATTTTTTAATTTTAGTTTTTTTAAAATTTTAAAGATTTGGGGTACAATTCAGGATTAGGTATACAAGTGGTCATCTTACAGGTAAAGTTTGGGCCTCCCTTTGGTTTGAGGACAGGTATCCTTATTGATGTTATGTGCCCCTCCCTTCCCTTGGCAGTTTCCAGCTACTGTCTATCCCTTTCTTATAGTATTATGGTAAATGCTCAGGGTCCCCTACCCATCACCAGACAAAAAATCAACTCCAAATGGATCAAAAACCTAAATGTCAAACATCAAACATTAAGAATTTTAGGATGCTTGGCAAGATGGTGACAGGACAAGCCAAACTGTGAAGATCTCCACAAAGGGGTGGCTGCTAAAAGTGGTTCCATGTGCCCCCCTCCCCCACTGCCACCTCCACAGGAGGTGGCTGCTATAGGTGGTCCCATGCAGCAAACTGCCACTACCACAGCTACCGTCTCTGGCAAAGAATGACTGCTGCAGTGTCTACCAAGTGCTGAGCTGCTGCTGCTGCTGTGACTCTCAGCTCCAACCCAGGGAATTCCCAGCTCCCTCCCCCACTGCAAGCTACCCACAGGAACTCCAAACTGCAGCACCCGGCTACTCACTGGTTCCCAGTGCCTGATGCCAGACACACACCATCATCGCCCGTGATAGTGGATCAACTGGGGCCCTGATGAGTGGAGAGAGAGGATGGGAAAAGTGAAGAGGAGACCATGCCTGGTGAGGAGTTGCCCACCACAGCCATTTTCCAGGCAAAGATTTGCATTGCCCTGCCCAGCTCCTCAAAGCCTCCACCTTGTTGCCTAAGGTAACCTTGCCAAACCAGGAAACTGAAGCCCCTCCCCTATGCTGAATCAAACTCAGACAAGTCAGATCTGTGTGGCAGACCTGTCAGGCAGCAAGCCAAGGGAACTGACCCAAGCTATGAGTAACCCTATCTGCCTGCAATGAGATCAAAGGGGAGGGGCTAGAGATCAGAGCTGAAGAGACTTTAGACATTCAGGAAAGACCTCAGAGCTAGTCTGGTTTCTTGTTTTGATTTTTGATTTTATTGTTTTGACTTTTTGACTATTTGTTTTGTTCACTTTTGTTTGCTTTTTGATTTAGTCTCCCTGTTTGTGTAGCAGAAGAATACATCAAAAGGCATGATTTTATGGGACTGTTTTTGTGTGATTACTGGCATGTTTTAAGGAATTTTGTTTGCTTTTTACTCTTTTTGACTTTGTGTCTCTTTTCATTCATTAGTGGGTATGTCTCTCTGTTTTCCCTCTTACTCTTCTCTCTCTCCAACTTCCTTTTGACCCACCCCCCCTCTTCCATTATTTTCCTTTTTCTTACCTCCTTTTGTTCCAGGGAGCAAACCTAAACCCCCACTGCATGGACAGATGTAAGGAAGTCGGGAGTGGGTTCCAGGTGCCCATACACCTGTCAGTGGATACTGGGATCTGCAGATAGATTCTGAATCACAGCTTCCTCCTCAATTAAATCTCAAAACTGCAAAAATTACAGCCCCCAACCCACAGTCCAGTCTCAGAAGTGAACAAAAGTCAGAGGATCCTCACAAGGAAGAACAGGAAATTGATCAAAAATAAGTAAAAGCAACCCCACTATCTGTGCAAAACAGAATTAAAGAGGGGGGAAGGAGAGGGAGAAGAATCTATACAAATGAATAAAAATCAAAAGAAGAATATGGGTCTCTCACAGACCCTTAGGAGGTCAGACACTGAGAAAACAGACTTTGGAATACAAACAATGAAGAGCCCCCAGAATGACTGGTCTCAAACTACAAACCCAGATATCAAGACATTTATGGAGAGATTAAAAAGAACTGAGGAGAGAGAAGAGGAAAATAGGAAGGAGTTGATAAGTGAGATAACAGCAGTAAAGAATACTATGAATGAAATAAATAACAAACTGATAAGCATTGAAAGCGAAATTCGCCAAGCAGAAGAATCTCAGAGCTTGAGGATCAAAATATAGAACTAACCCAAACTGTCAAAAACATAGAAAAGAAGCTTAAAGAGACACAATAAAACCTTCAAGAGATGAGCAATTACTTCAAGAGATTGAATCTAAGAGTAATTGGACTTTCTGAGGCAGAAAGAGAGACAGAGACCACTCTGGAACAAACATTCCATGAAATTATTCAAGAAAACATCCCTCATTTCATCTGTGATGCAAAAATTCAAACACAAGAGATTCAGAGAACACTTGTAGGACAACAAATGAGAAGAACAACTCCCAGACACATAATAATTTGTCTAAACAAAGTAGGTATAAAAGAAAAAAATCCAAAAGGCAGCAAGAGAAAAAAGTCAGACTACCTACCATGGAAAACCAATTAAAATAGCAGCAGATTTATCTACAGAAACCCTTCAGACTAAGAGAACTTGGAGCCCAATCGTCAAAGTTCTCAAGGTAAACAATTTCAACCAAGAATAAACAACCCAGCCAAGCAAAGCTTCATCAGTGAGGGAGCATTAAAACCTTTCCCAGATATCCAATCCCTAAGAATGTAAATTGCCTCCAGACCACATCTATAAGAAACACTTAAAGTATTAAAAACAGAAGAAAATGAAAAAACAACAACAACAACATTCTTCACAAGAGTACAGGAAAAAGATTAAAAACACACATGAACCAACCTACAAACCAAAAGAAAGACAACAGACAAACAGGAACAACAACAACTCTACAAGAACCTCAGGAAAGGGATCAACTCACAAATTTCAATAATTAGCCTGAATGTGAATGGATTAAATGCACCACTGAAAAGACATAGAATGGCAAAATGGATAAAATATCACCAGGCAACAATATATTGCCTCCAAGAGACTCATCTCACTAGAGAGTACACTCATAGACTCAAAGTACGAGGATGGGAAGCAAAATTTCAGGCGAACAGAACACAAAAGAAAGGAGTTGTTGCAATCTTAATTTCAGACAAAAATACCCTTTAAGCTATCAAAAACTTAAAAAGATACAGAAGGCCACTACATAATGATAAAATATTCAATCCATCAATAAGAAATATTTATCCTAAACATATATGCACCCAACATAGGAGTGCCAACTTTCATAAAGCAGCTTCTAGATAAACTCAAAAAAGATATTGACTCTAAAACTATCATTTCTGGGGACTTTAATACCCTACTGACAACCATAGACAGATCATCAGGACAAAAAAATCAGCAAAGAGACTCGGAACCTCAGTCTGTCTCTTGACCAAATGGATGTAATTGATACCTACAGAACACTCCACCCGATGACCACAGAATATATTTTCTACTCATCACCACATGGAACATACTCTAAGATCAACCATATCCTGAGCCATATATCAAGCAGAAACAAATTTCAAAAAATTATATTTTTGCCATGCACCTTCTCAGATCACAGTGGAGTAAAAATAAATATCAACACCAACAAAGTTCACCCCAAACCCACAAAGAAATGGACACTAAACGGTATGATGCTAAGCAACTACTGGGTCCACATGGAAATCAAAACAAAAATTAAAAGATACCTGGAAACAAATGAAAATGAAGAAACATCTTACCAAAACCTCTGATATGCCATGAAAGCTGTAGCAAGAGGGGAATTCATATCTCTACTAACACACATGAAGAAAATGGAAAGATCACAAATTAACAGCCTAACAAGTCACCTAAGGAAGCTGGGAAAGCAAGATCACTAAAACCCTAACTTCAGCAGAAGAATCCAGATCACCAAAATAAAAGCCCAAATCCAGAACATAGAAGACAAAAAGGTAATACCAAAAAATCAACAGAGCAAAAAACTGGTTCTTTGAAAGGATAAACCAGATTGATGGTCCCCTAGCTAGACTATCAAGAAAAAGAGAGAAAAAGCCCAAATAAATGCAATCAGAAACACACAAGATGAAGTCATATCTGACCCTGAAGAAATACATAAGATCATTAGAGACTACTATGTACACTTGTATGGAAACAAACTTGAAAACCTTAAGGAAATAGAGGACTTTCTGACATCACACAACCTGCCTAGGTTGAAACAAGAAGAAATCAAGACCCTAAATAGACTCATGACAATCAAGGAAATTGATTATGTCATAAGAAAACTACCTACAAAAAAAGGCCCTGGACCAGAGAGCTTTCCAGCAGAATTCTACAAGACGTATAAGGAGCAATTGATACCAATCTTACTGAAAGTATTCCAGGCAATTGAGAAAGATGGAACTCTCCCCAAATCATTTTATGAAGCTAACATCACATTGATACCCAAGCCAGGTAAAGACCCAACAAAGAAAGAGTACTAAAGGCCAATATCTTTGATGAACATAGATGCTAAAATTCTCAAGAAGATCCTTCCTAGCAAACAAGATTCAACAACACATCTCAAAAATCATCCCTCATGACCAAGTAGGCTTCATCCCTGGGAGGCAAGGCCGATTCAACATTTGTAAGACCATACATGTAATTAAATACACCAATAGACGTCAAAACAAAAACTACATGATTATATCATTAGACGCAGAAAAAGCTTTTAATAAAATCCAGCACTCCCCTCTTGATAAAAACCCTCGAACACCTAGGCATAGGTAGAACATACCTCAAAATAGTAAAAAGTCATTTACAAGAAACCCATAGCCAGCATATTCCTAAACAGACAAAAATTGGAACTATTTCCCCTGAAAGCTGGAACAAGAGTGAGTGAGTGTATGGAAAATTTTGTGTGTGTACTGTTGAGAGAGAGGGCATGTGAGTGGCTGAAAGAGTGAGGGATAGGGAGCTAGCAGCCAGGGCTCTCCTGGTGTAGTAGCTGCTGTCATAGCAGCTTGGCTTGGACCCTGGCAATTCCTGGGATGCTGAAGCCGAATGCCATTTATTAGAATAATTTTTTAATCAACAATACCCTCCCTGGGAAGAAAATGCTGGGAGAGATTGACTAAGTGGGGGTTCATGCGCAAGTGACCCGGACCCTCCTGGTGAAACATCGGGTGCTGCAGCTTCTCTGCTTGGTCTCTGGTGCTTCCCAGGTTGCAGAAGCTGAGTACCATTTTTTTTTTTAATGGACAAACGTTTTCCTGTGAAGAAGCAACCAGAAGAGACTACTAGCTCCAGGTTCTGCCTCACCACTGCAGCAGGAGAGACTGCTGGCTGTAGCCTTTGCCTCACCACTTCAGTGCCTGGCTGGACACTGGCAACATGGACAGCGGAGGGAGCTCCGAGGCAGAGTCCCACCAAAGAGGTCGAGAGAAGCACCATGCCACCATCTTGAAGGCAGGACAGGAAAGTGCTCTGACTTGCTCACCATGGAGCAATAGACCCAATCTCTGTGACTGGCAGGTCAACTACTCAGGGTTGGTAGTGACTTAGAAGGAATATCCTGAAAGCACAAACTTTAGAGGGACCTGATGAATGCTGAGTCTCAGGAGCTCCACAGCTTTCTCTGATCCATCCGTGCTACAAAGGGTGTGGCCAGAAAAAAAATGAGAAAGGACTCCAAAGAGACCAGTGGTGAGTCCAGGGCTGATCCAACCCCCCTCTTTCCCAGCAATTCTCTCAGTGTCGAACCCACATAGCTAGGCCACAACTGAGATGGACAAACCTAGGCAGAGCTGAAGTCAGTCACAATAGGGGAACTCCATTCCAGGATAGGCCTGGCTGGGGCACTACCCCACACCCCCTCTGTGAGTACATACCTGGGGAACAGACAATCCTGCAACTCCCCACTGGAGATCTCCCTGACCATATGAGAGTGGGAAGGGAGGACTGCAGTCCCACCCACCCCCACTGCCCCTCCTCCTTCCTTGCTCCAGACACTGAGAGAGTGAGAGAGGTGAAAACTCTGCAGGATATAGCAGAGGAGACAAGAGGAACAGTTACGGAGCCTGACACTAGAGGGCAGAGTTTTTTTATTTTTATTTTTAAAAAAATTTTAAAATTTCTTGCCTGTTTGTTAGTTCAGCTATTTAAAAAATATTTTTCTTTGTGTATGAATGTGTATGTGAGGGTTTGATCTGCATTTTCATCTTTTTTCTTTTTTGTTTCTTTTTCTTTCTTCTTTTGTTTTTTGTTTTCTGTTTATGTGTGTATGTGAATGATTGAGTGTTCATCCTTCAATTTTTTTATTGTTGTTCATTTGTTTTTGCTCTTTTATTCTTCTCTTTTTTTATTTTTTATTTTAAGGTGTGTCAATATATGTGTGAGGATTCAATATGAATTCCTTTGTATTCTTTGTTTTGTTTTGTTTTTATTGCTGTTCTTTCAGTCTTTCTCTTTTTCTTCTCCATTCATCTTGTGCTGGGCATATGTGTGTGTGTTTGGTTTTCCTGGGTTTTGCTGTTGTTGTTTGTTTTGTTTCACTTTGTTGTTATTACAGTTTGTTTTCGGGTGTTTTGTATGTCTGTGTGTGTGTTCAATTGTTTTTCCTTTGGTTTCTGCTTTTATTGTTCTGTGGTTTTTTTTCCTTTTTCTTTTTTTAATTTCATGTTCATCTTATTTCATTCTATTTTTCTCTGTGCTCCTCATTGCTGCTGATGTATCTTGGACTCAGGGGGTACACACACATACCCATTAAATCACCATATAGAGTGGCAGTGGGGAGTGGGTCTCAGAAAATTCTCAAGAATTTTCTACCCAGCCAAGCTCAATCAGTGAACATTGTGATTTGCAAGTAGTTTCTGAATCCTAGCTCCCTATTCTCCACCTTATTCAACTCTCAAAACTATAAGAGACAGAAAAACCCAGGAAAACCAAACACACACACATATGCCCAGCACAAGATGAATGGAGAAGAAAAAGAGAGTTAGAGAGAGAAAAGGAATTCAAATTGGTCTCTCACACATGTATTCACACACAATGAACTACAAAAAGAGAAGAACAAAAAAGTAAAACAAACAATAAAAACTGAAAAATAAGCACTCAATCCTTCATGTACACACATAAACAGAAAACAAAAAATGAAAGAAATAAGATATAGAGAAAAAATGATTGAGGGGTGATGCAGATCAAACTCTCACATAAACATTCATGCACAAAGGAAAAACATAAAAAATTAGCAAGCAAACAGAAAAAAACCTGCCCTCTTGTGACAGATTCTGTAATTCCTTTCAGCTGCTCTTCTGCTATCTCCTGCAGACCTTTGGACTCATTCACAATCTTCCCAGTGTCTGGCCCAGAGAAGGAGCAGGGGGCAGTGGGGATGGGTAGGGCTTCAGCCCTTCTTCTCTAGTATGATCAGAGGGATCCCCTCTGGTGGGGAGTTTAGGATTATCTCCCCCCCTAGGTACTGGCAGTGGGCAACCCATCCAGGCTTAACCTGGATTGGAGTCCTCCTATTGTGGCAGACATCCAGGCTCTGCCTGGGTTTGTCCCTCTTAGTTGTGCCCCTGTCATGTGGGTCTGATGTTTAGAGGATTGTTGGAGAGGAAGGGATTGGATCAGTCCTACATTCACCACTGATCTTTTTGGAGGTCTTTCCTATCCTTTTCTGGTCACACCCTTTGTCCCTCAGCTGAATCATGGTAGGAGCTAGAGCACCTGAGACTCAGCACTCTCCTGTCCCTCTGGATTTTGTGCTTTCAGGATATTTCCTTTGGGTCATGATCAACCCTTGAGTAGTTAATCCTCTGGTCATAGTGATCAGGTCTGTGTTGAGCAAGCCAGAGCACTTTCCTGTCCAGTTTTTAACATGGTGGCAGGGTGCCTCTTTCATCTTCTCCAGAGGGACTCTACCTCTGGGTCTCTTGCTGTTCTCCCTCTATAGCTCTTGCTGCCAGAGTCTGGCCAGGAGCTGTAGTGGTGAGGCAGAGCCTGAAATTGATAGTCTCTTCTGGCAGTTTCTTTCCAGGAAGGGCTTTGTTGATTTTTTAAAAATGGCACTCAGCTTCTGCACCCAAGGAAGTGCAAGGGAGAAAGCAGAGCAGCTGCGGGACTAGCCATTTCACCAGGAAAGTCCTGGTCACTTGCTCCCGAATCCCTACTCAGTCAGCCACTCACGTGCCCACTTACTCACTAACACATATGCAAAATTTTCCATACTCTCACTCTCTCACACTGGGACTCACTTAGTCTGATTAGCTCTGCTGCCATCTTCCCAAGATTCAAAAATACTTGCTAACTGTATATCTGACAAAGGCCTAATATCCAGGATCTACAAGGAACTCAAACATGCCAAAAAGAAAAAAAACAGAAAAAAATCCCAAAACCCAGCTCCATTAAAAAATGGGCAAAAGAAATGAATAGACACTTCTCAAAAGAAGATACATGAGCAGCCAACAAACAAATGAAAAAATGCTCAGCCTCAGTAATCATCAGAGAAATGTAAATCAAAACCACATTGAGATACCACCTAACTCCAGTAAGAATGGCCATATTTAATAAAACAAAAAACAACAGATGCTGTTGAGAATGTGGAGAAAAGGGAACACTTCTACACTGTTGGTGGGAGTGCAAACTAGTTCAATCTCTATGGGAAACAGTGTGGCAATTTCTGCAAGAACTAGAAATTGACCTTCCATAGGATCCAGCAATCTTCCTTCTGGGAATATACCCAGAGGAATTCCAATCATTCTACAAAAAGATACCTGTGCACACGTGTTTATTGCAACTCTATTCAAAATAGCAAAAGCATGGGACCAACTGTGCTGCCCATAGAAACTGGATTGGATTAAAAAATGTGGTACATATACATAATGGAATATTATGCAGCCATAAAGAAAGACAAAACTGTGTACTTCACAGCAACTTGGATTGATTTGGAGTCCATCATACTCAGTGATCAATCACAGAAACAAAGAACAGAGAACATGTTCTCGCTTATAAGTGGACCCTGAACACCTGTCATAACACTACAAAAAAGGGAATTGTTCATAGTTGGACACTGCTGAGGGGTAAGGTGGGGAACATATAACATCAATAAGGGTACCTGATCCTAATCTAGGCAAAGTGAGGTCCAATGGAAGGTCCAAATCTTCACCTGCACCTCGACCACTTATGTGCACAATCCTGATTTGTACCCCACATCTTTAAAATATATATGAAAAAAATAAAAATTCTCTAAAAACACATTAGAATTTAAGGCATGCAGCTAAGGCAATATTTTAAAAAATTATAGTGTTAAACATGTTTATCACTGAGAATTAAATATCCAATTCAAACACTAGGAAGAGTACTGTAAACTGGAAATAAAAGAAGAAATGAGATAAAAATAGATGTTAATAACTTAGAAAGTAAGAAAAACATAGAAGTAACATAAACATTAGTTATTTAAAAATAATACATAAGACAGACATATCAGAAACCAACCTAAATTAGGTAAAGGTTTATAGTAAAAAACATTTGCAAGGACAAAGTACCTATTGACATAGAAAATTTTTAAAAAATCTCTTGGAACACTTTGCAGAACTCCTGGATAACAAATTTGAAATCCTACATGAAATGGATAATGTTCTAATCAAATAAAATAAACTTAAATTGGCCCTAGTGATAATCAATCTAGATGAATCTCTCTTTTTAAAAACATTTTTTGTTGCTTGAATCAACTAGGATAGCTCTCTTTTTGAAGCGATATAAAATATAAAATAATTCTCCACCAGAAAAAATATCAGGCTTACATGTGCAACAGGAATATGCTAACAAAACTGTAAAGAACAGGCTAAACATTATTCATACTATTTCAAATAATAAAAAGAAATATAGAATTATAATTGTATAAAATTTATGTAATATTTCTAGCTCCATTTTCTCAGTCTTGCAAGTTTGCACACACTTGAAAATCTTTGGCTCAAATGTATTTAAACTGTTTATTTTTATATTTTATTTATTTCAATATCTTTAGGGGACACAAACGGTTTTTGGTTACATAGTTGCATTGTATAATGGTGATAAAGTCTGGGCTTTAAGTGTACCCACCTGTGCACACTGTACTCAATAGGCAATTTTTTTTCATTTTTCCATCCCTTCCCACCCTCCCCCTTCTAAGTTTCCAATGTCCATTATCTTATTCTCTATGCATTTGCAGATCCTTAGTTTAGCTCCCTCTTAGACGTGAGAACATGTGGTGTTTGGTTTTCTGATCCTGAGTTAGTTCACTTAGGGTGATGATCTCCAAGTTGTTGCAGAAGACATTATTTCTTTCTTTTTGATAGCCGAATAGTATTCCATTGTGTATATATACCACATTTTCATTGTTCACTGACGAATTAATTAGCATTTAGGTTGATTCCACATCTTTGCAATTGGGAATTGTGAAAATATTTATATTGATGTAAACATCTTATTTCAAAAATGCTTGCAACTTGCATAACATTATGTTAAAAACGTCTTATAATGAAAAAATGGTGTCCATTAAAAAAATAGGAATAATCTAATACTATGAAATACTTTTTTTTATAATCAATATTTTTTATTGTGATATTGTGGGGTACAGTTAAGGGTTAGGTATACAAAGATGCTTCGTTCAGGCACCCTTGTTGATAAGAGATGTCTCCCCATCCCCAGACAGATATCTACTACCATTAATCCCTTCTCCCTACCCCTCCCCCCCCCACAGTTTACCACCACTGTCAGTCATTTTCTTATTGTAAAAAGTTGAATGTTCAAGGTACACAATTTGAATGAGAAAATGTTATAATCAGATCTTTTTTTATTTTAGATGTAAAAAACAAATATACAAAATGGATTACTATGCAGCCATAAAAAAGAACAAAGTCATGAATTTCGCAGCAACCTGGATGAAACTAGAGTCTATAATACTGAGTGACCTCTCACAGATACAAAGAACTGAGTATCACATGTTCTCACTGATATAGTTGACCTTGACCATCCAATGTATTACCACAAGAAAATGACTGACAGTGGTGGGGAACTATTGGGGGGAGGGGGAGGGTGATGGGCTTAATGGTAGTAAATATCTGTCTAGGGAGGGGGAGACACTTCTTATCAACAAGGGTGCCTGAACGAAGCATATCTGTATACCTAACCCTTACTGTACCCCAGAATATCATAATAAAAAATCTGGAAAATTTATATAATAAAAAAAACCTACTTTCACTGATAAAGAAAGGACTTTGGCAAAATCTCAGAGTATAAAATAAATGTGCCAAAGACAATAGCACTGCTATACACCAATAGTAAACAAACAGAAACCCAAAGAAAATCACAATTCCAGTCATAATAGCACCTCCCAATGAAACACCTTGGCATACTTCTTTTCTTTACTTTTTTTTAACGATAGTTTTTTTTTTTAATTGTGGGGTACAGTTAAGCATTAGGTATACAAATATTAATTGTTCAGGCACCCTTGTTGATAAGGGGTGTCCCATCCCCAAAGAGATATTGACTGCCGTTAATCCCACCACCATTGCCCTCCCTGTCCCTACCTCATAGATTTCCACCACTGTCGATCCTTTTCTTATAGTATTACGATAGATGTTCTAGGTCCTCTTATGAGTGAGAGCATGTGATACTCAGATCTTTGTTGCTGTGAAAGATCCCTCAGTATTATAAAATCTAGTGCCATACAACTTGCTGAGAAATCCATGATTTTGTTCTTTTTTATGGCCGCATAGTATTCCATTGGGTATATGTACCACATTTCTTTAATCCAGTCCTCTTTTGATAGACAGCATGGGTGGTTCCAGGTTCTTGCTATTGTGGACAATACTGTGATAAACATACGTGTGCAGATATCTTTTTTACAGAGTGATTTGAGTTCTTCAGGATATGTTCCCAGTAGGGAGATTGCGGGATAATATGGGAGGTCGATATTTAGAGCTTTTAGGAATCACCACACTGCTTTCCACAGAGGTTGCACTAGTTTACACTCCCACGAAAAGTTTAGAAGTGTTCCCTTTTCACCACATCCTCTCCAGCATCGGTTATCGTTTGAGTTATTGATAATGGCCATTATGACTGGTCTTAGGTGGTATCTCAG
>CAUYQG010043816.1:0-10834 GCA_963574415.1 Tarsius wallacei | reverse complement strand
AAATAAAATAAAAAGCATGTCTAGTTTTTCAAAATCTACACCTTCTACATTAGCCTTCTCCCTAGACCTTCACCATCGCCTAACTGAATGTTCTATGGGATTAGTGCATCTTTAATTCCAATTAGCCTCCTTTCCATCCTTTGCTGGCAGGTATATCTGTAAATATAGATGTATATGCAAGGAGGGGACCCAGAAAACACTGAAATTATGTTTTGAAGGGCGGGCCCCTCATAATACAGGCTTTCCCTGCTAGGTTAGTGTTCTAGGAACCCATCAGTATCAGTGAACCAGTTAGCATTGTTGTGAGAGCCTGTGTTCTGCTTCAGTGAATTTTTTTTGAAGATTCTTTCAACACGTTTGCCCATTTCATGATGTGTGATTTACAAGTGCTCCTGCTCACGCTGCACTGAGTGTTCAGCAGTTTTTGACCAAAACAATATGAACCCCGTGCTCCACCCTTTCTAGTCACCTGATCTTGCCTCGAGTGACTTCTTTTTGTTTCCCAGAGGAAAAAAGTCCTCAAAGGGAAATGTTTTTCTGATGTGGAAGAGGTGAAACAAGAAACAGCAGAAGCACTCAAAGGCATCGACATTGATGAGTTCAAAAACTGTTTTGAGCAGTGGAAAAAGCATCTTGGTAGGCAAATTGCATCACACGGAGAGTACTTTGAAGGTGACTGACGTTTAAACATGTAAGGATAAAAACACAATTTTTTAATAAACAAATTCCGGGTTTTTTTGGGTCTCCCCTTGCATGAGAATTTTTAACACAAACACATATATATCTGTTGATCAGGGGTAAGACAAGTAACTATATACAAAACTCTGATTAATTTGGAGTTTTTTATACATAATATAGGGAATACATGTATTTCCCAAGGTATAAACTGATAGATACCCTGAGATCTACAGCAAGCAGAGTGATAGGAGCTCTACTGTGATTCAATTAAATTCATCAAAAAGATGTGATTGCATAGATATAAATATATACTAATATATTTATATTACATATAAATGTGATTGATGTTATTGTACAGATAAAGTGCTATGAACAAAAAAGTTGATGAAACAATTACATTTGAGAGAGTTATAAAAGAAAATGAGGCAGAAGGATTTTATTCTTGAGCTAGATTTCACAGCCAAAATCTAAATAAAACAAATATTCCAACAGGTACTAGCACTGAGATGCTATAATAAAGTGAAGCGATATACTCTACTTCTGGGTCAATGTATTTAAAAGCCTGTACAGACCCCATCAGTTTTCACTGTCTCCATCATAGTGACTAGGAATCTGTGTGCTGAGATGGCATCATTGCAAGATGGGAGTAGCTAGAATTCCCAAATCATTGCAAGAACAGTTCCTCTTGGGAGTTGCTCAAGCAACAGACTTTGTGTGTGAGAGAAATAAAATGTTTCCCAGCCAGGTGCAATGGCTCACACCTGTAAACCCACCACTTGGGGAGGCTGAGGCAACAAGATCACTTGAGCCCAGGAGTTCAACTCACCAGGTTGCCTGGGCAACCTAGTGAGACCTTGCCTCTACAAAAAATAAAAAAATTAGCCTGGTGTAGTGGCATGTACCTTCAGTCTCAGCTACATGGGATGCTGAGGTGGAGGGACAATCTGAGCTCAGGAGGTTGAGGCTGCAGTGAGCCATGATCGTGCCACTGCACTCCAGCTTGGGAGACAGAATGAGACCCCGACTCAAAAAACAAAACAAAAAAAATGATATATGTCATTTCACAAAATGCCACAAATAAATTCCAGGGTTTATTTGTTATGCAGCATAATCTAGACAATCCTGAGCAATACATCAGTTTTAGGTGTATTTCTCCTATTAGCACCTTTCTTATTAAAACTCATATTTGATATGGGGGCCAACTGGCTACTGAAATTCGGTATGTGGAAGGGAGAAGTCAGCAGAAGTAGCCTACATCGTCTTCTCTGGATCTTGACATCAAATGCCCTTTCCACAAAAAATACCAGGGGTATCAAAAAAACGTATACACATTTAAAGCAATGTTACCCATGTATTACTGTTCAAAATTGAATTGAATTACAGTAGCAATGTGTAGTATGACGTTCACGCAAAAGCAGACATTAATCAAATGAATGTTAGCATCACCATGCGACGGGCAGGACAGTCAAAGAAAATGATGGAAGTGTGGTTGTCATTCGAGGAGCACAAGACCATTTTGAAGTGGTATTTGAAATTCGAGAACCATGTGGAAGCACAACAGTGGAGGCATGAGTATGCAACAGAACCTCCAACACGCCTAACAGTTGCATGCATTCATTCATGGTAAGTCTGAGTCTCATGGTACTGTGTGTGATGTGCACAAGGGAAGATCCAGAAGGCCTCCCACAGTGACAAGTCCTGCGGTAGTTTGCCATCATCAGAAGTGTCTGTACGCTGACAATAACACTTTGAGCACCTCTTGCAATTGCAGAAGTCAAATGCGACTTGCATTCATCTTTTGCCATTGGTATATATTGAGTATTACAATTTTAATATTTTTTTCCTTTCTTAAAATGTGCATACATTCTTTTGGCACCCTGTGCGTATGTTACTTGCTTTGCTCTGAATACATGTCGCCCTCATTCTTTGATTTGTGGCATTCCATGTCTGTGCGGCTCACAGCAGAGCTTGCTGTGGCTGGAAGTGTTGTGATCTGGTAATCACCACCTCTGCTTTTCATCTGGAAACCTTCCTCTATTTGAAGGTAAGGCTAAGAACATAGGAAGCGTTGGTAGCATATGTTTCTCCTCTGGCCATCTTTTTCACTTCTTCACTCTGTATATACTGGGTCTCCACAAAGACACTCGTAGTCTCCTAAAGCTACTCCACGGGTCCTGACCGTTTCCTTGTTTCACTCAAGATGAAGATGTTTCTGTTTCCCTCTCTACTGTTAGTACTTTTCATTATTTTCAATGAGTATTGAGGGAACAGAAAAAAAAAGCCTTTATTCTACCAACTTTAAGTAGCGTTTGCTTCTTGAGACCTGCTCTTCTGATTCAAAGGCAATTAAGACTTTTCTCGTTTGTCTTTAACTTTCCATGATTACTGACAAAACCAAGTATACCTCTTCTGGAAAGAAGAAACCAATCAAAGGAACAGATAATGCTGCAAGTGAACCAAAGTCCCCAGTTCCTGATTTCATAGAACAACTCTTCGTCATTGCTTTAAAATAGTGCAATGAGTGCAATAATTACAGGCGTGGTGGCTCAAGCCTGTAATCTCAGCACTTTGGGAGGCAGAGACAAGAGGATTGCCTGAGTCCCGGGCTTCGAGACCAGCCTAGGCAAGTAGGTGAGACCTCGTCTCTATAATAAAAATTACACAAAAAAATTAGCCAGGCGTGGTGATGTGCACCTGTGGTTCCAGCTGCTTGGAAGGCTGAGTCCAGCAGGTCGAGGCTGCAGTGGCCGTAAGCATGCCACTACACTTCAGCCTGGGCACTCCAGCTTGAGCAACAGAGTGAGACTTCTAATCAAAAAAAAAAAAAGAGCAATGAACTACAACTTTGGGGGTTTATGAATAAACAAACTGAGAGATATTTTCCCCTCATTTTTACAATGGTCAGCATAGTTACATTTCAGCATCAGATACTCTATACATGGTAGAGAAGGGGGAGTGATGCCCAACTAGCCAGGCACTAAAGAAAGAGCTCTGGTGCTGTTTCCACAGAAGTATAGTCAAAGGAGCGGCTGGTTGAGGAGGGGACACCAAAAAGGTCTGAGGACCACTCCGATGGCAGCACAGCCCTAGCCTGAGGGGAAGACTCAGATAAATGGCTTCCTGACCCCATTTCAAATAGTCATATCGTTCATCTTATTTTTGTCCTCCATAATGTTCATGTTAGAGGATGATACCTTTATAAGTCTCTTAATTTTTTATAGAACTGAAAAAAACACACCAGATTTTTAAAGTTAAAATGTATTCCTAGCTCCTCTTAAGGGTTGACTACATGAGATATAAGACTATCAGAATAACTGTAACCACAAGTAGGTACAGCATATCTTTTTTTTTTTTTTTTTTTGAGTTAAGAGTCTCACTCCGTCCCCCAGGCTGGAGTGCAGTGGCATGCTCACAGACACCCCAGCCAGCATCAACCTTCTGGGCTCTGGCGATCCGTCTGCCTCAGCCTTCCGAGTAGCCGGAACTACAGGCGTGCTACTACACCTGGCTATTGTTTATTTTATTGTAGAGACGAGGTCTCGCCAAGTTGCCTGGGCTGGTCTCGAACCCGCAGGCACAGGCAATCCACTCGCCTCGGCCTCCCAAAGTGCTGGAATTACAGGCTGAGCAACCAAGCCTGATCAGGTACTACATATCTAATGAGTTGAACAGAAATTCTGTGATTGGCCGGGAGCGGTGGCTCACTCCTGTAATCCCAGCACATTGGGAGGTGGAGGCAAGAGGATTGCCTGAGCCCAGGGGTGCGAGACCAACCTGAACAACATGGCGAGACCTCATCTCTACAATAAATCAAAAATTAGCTGGGCGTGGTGGCGCATACCTGCAGTTCCAGCTACTTGGAAGCATGCCACTGCACTCCAGCCTGGTTAACAAATTGAAACTCCCACTCAAAAAAAGAAAAAGAAAAGAAATTCGGTGAGTAGGAATAAAGATTGGAAAATTATTTTCAGAAAGGTTTCTAAGCCTAGGAGTAGAAGGCTGGTTTCTGCAGGTGAAAGGCTAGTTGGACATCTGTTTCTCTATTAGTAAAGACTCACAGAATAGCATTTCCAGTTCAGGGACAGTGGCTCACAACTGTAATCCCAGTGCTTTGGGATGCTGAGACAGGAGGACTGCTTGAGGTCAGAAGTTTGAGGCCTAAGTAACATAGTGAAAACCTGTCTCTACAAAAAACTTTAAAAAGTTAGCACATTGGTGTGCATCTGTAGTCTCAGCTACTCAGGAGGTTGAGGAGGGAAGATCTCTTGAGACCAGGAGTTCCAGGCTGCAGTGAGCTATGATCACACTCCTGCACCCCAGCCTGGGTGACACAGAGAAAGAAAGAAAGAGAGAGAGAGAGAGAGAGAAGGAGGGAGGGAGGGAGGGAGGGAGGGAGAGAGAAAGAGAAAGAAAGAGAGAAAGAAAGAAAGAAAGAATAGCATTTCCCAATTGTATATTTATTTACTCAGTGACAATGACGATAAGAGATTGCTGAACTACACAACTTTCTAAACTCAGTTATTTTAAATAAGCAACTTTCTATTATTGTAAACTATATATAGGGATCTATTTTCTATGGCTATTTAATATACTCTGGAATTGAATAAGATTTATCTTTCAAAGAAGTGGCAGCCAGGAGTGGTGGCTCATGCCTGTAATCCCAGCACTTTGGGAGGCCAAAGCTAGAGGACTGTCTGAGCTCAGGGGTTCAAGACCAGCCTGGGCAACATAGTTAGACCTGTCTCTATAATAAACCAAAAAATAAGCTGGGCATGGTAGCACACACTGTAGTTCCACCTACTTGGAAGGCTGAGGCAGAAGGAATACCTGAGTCTAGCAGGTCGAAGCTGCAGTGGTCATGAACATGCCACTGCACTCCAGCCTGGGCAACAAAGTGAGACTCTGACTCAAAAAAATAAAATAAAATAAAGTGGCAATTGGCTGGGCACAGTGGTTCACGCCTAAAATCCCAGCACTTTGGGAGGCCGAGGTGAGAGGACTGCCTGAACCCATGGGTTTGAGACCAGCCCAAGCAACTTGGTGAGACCTCATCTCTACAATAAAGCAAAAAATTAGCCGGGTATGGTGGTGTGTGCCTGTGATTCCAGTTACTTGGAAGGCTAAGATGGAAGGATCACCTGAACCCAGCAGACCAAGGCTGGGGTGGCTGTGAGCGTGCCACTGCACTCCAGCCTGGGCAACAGAATGAGATTCTGACTCAAAAAAGAAGTGACAATGGTAATGAAAGTCTTTCTTGCCTTTCTTGCTGGACCCAATGTACATAATGTTATGATACTTGATAGAAATAGACGATGTTATCAAAATTAGGAAAAATTAAAGGTGGAAGAAACAAAACCAAGGTCAGTGATAAATGGAAAGACCACAGACTAGAAGTTCTGACCCTGGTTCAAAAGTCGGCTTCTTGATCTGGGGAAAATTACTCAGCCTTTCTTAACTTCTTAACCACAATTTCTTCTTTCTGACTGACCAAACAGCAGTCAACCATTTAATTCTTGGACTCCCTGTCCCTATCTGTACCATTGATCACATTCTAACTGTATTAGAATCAGTGGCTCATTCCGTCATTCAACAATTTTTTTTTTTTTTTGAGTTGGAGTCTCACTGTCGCCCAGACTGGAGTGCAGTGGCCGCTCCTGGCCACCGCAGCCTCCACCTGCTGGGCTCCAGCGATCCTTCCGCCTCAGCCTTCCAGGTAGCTGGAACTACAGGTGCGCGCTACCACATCCATCTAATTTTTGATTTATTGTAGAGATGAGGTCTCCCCAAGTTGCCCAGACGGGTCTCGAACCCACAGTCTCAGGCAATCCACTCACCTCAGCCTCCCAAAGGCGCGGAATTACAGGCTGAGCCACTGAGCCCAGCAATTTTTTTTTTTTTTTAGAAACAAGATTTCACGACATTGCCCAGGCTGGTCTCCAACTCCTGGGCTCAAGCAATCCTCCCACCTCAGCTTCCCAAAGTGCTGGAATTATAGGCATGAGTGATCATGCCCCGCTATCAACAAATATTTTGGCTATTGCCTAATTTAGGTTGTGTACTCCTCTAAATGCTGAGTTTACAAAGGTGATTAATACAGTTTCCTCCATCCATAAGCTTATTCTAGGTGAGAGAAAGAAACACAAAAAAATGTAGTACAAGTCATGCGTAGTGGCTCACATCTGTAATCCCAGCACTTTGGGAGGCAGAGGTGAGAGGATTGCCTGAGTCCAGGGGTTCAAGACCAGCCTGGGCAACTTGGTGAGACTTGGTCTCTATAACAAATCAAAAAATTAGCTGGGTGTCGTGGTGCACGCCTGTAGTTCTAGCTACTTGGAAGACTGAGGGGGAAGGATCTCCTGAGTTCAGGAGGTTGAGGCTGAGGTGAGCTGTGATTGTTCCATTGCACTTCAGCCTGGGTAACAGAGTGAGACTCCAACTCAAAAAATAAAATTAAAAAAATTTTTTTAAAAAGGAATACAACATGATTAGATGATGTAATCTAAGTACTGAAAGCTGCTATGACCTGCTCAGAAGGTAGAACATTTGAGCTGGACCTCAAAGAAACTATTCTTTGTATATGAATGCTTTATATTTTACTGTACTGAAAACAGGGTTAAGTTGCATCATTTGCATCCTTCATGATACCTTTACCATGGTAAATGACAAATAAACATAGATGAGATAAATAATTGAAAGAAATACAAATTTGAAGCTTTCAATGAATGAAAAATACCAGTTTCAGTAGTATAATAAAAATTATTCTCTAACAATAGAAAATGTAAAATTCTTCAGATACTCAAATATTTGTTGACTAAAAAGTCAAAATTATGTTAAATGCTAATTTTAAGTTATCCGAAATCATTTTAAAATAAGAGCCTTTGAGATTCTTCTTTGGGACACCCTAAACCAGAATATTCTAATGCTAAGAGCCGCTATTGAACCAGTAAGAGGCTCTATCATTTTCTTTCTCAATACTTTATGATGCAAATATTATTATCCTTTAACAAATGAGGAAACTGAAACAAAGACACTTGTCCTTAGCCTCAAGTCAATTAGCATATGGGGAAGGCTGGATCCCAACCAGTTCTGCCTGACCCCAGAGCCACACCTTTAGCCACCAGGCAATGGAGACTCAGCCTGATTGCCTCCACAACTAAAAAGGCTCTGGATATATGAGGGAGTCAGTAAAGAGCACCCATACTATTATGTGTTGTAAAGATCACAGATATATCACAGATACATTATGCAGATAAGAATTATGTTTCAAGAGTGGCCACTTGCATTCTTTGAAGACTGTAAAAGCAAGTTATTGTAATCTCTTGGCTTTTCAATAATTTAGACTAAAGAAAACTCGACCAAGTCAGGTGTGGCGGCTCATGTTTGTAAGTCCAGCACTTTAGGAGGCCAAAGTGGGAGGATTGCTTGAGGTCAAGAGTTCAAAACCAGCATGAGCAACATAGTGAGATCTCATCTCTTTAAAAATCAAAAAAAAAGAAGAAAACTCTTGATTAACATATTTTTTGAAGGCTCAAATATAAATTTCTCAACCGTGAATCTTCCAGTGTTTGGATTCAGATTTTAAAACAAGGCATGTACTAATTCGTGTTATGTTTGATTCCAGGCAATTAGAAGCTAGATTTTTCTATTACCATGAGATTTCATGTTAGGTGACAGAGACATCATTTTGAATACCTTATTCTCTGTCTTGCTCATTGGCTCTCTTTCTATTAAGGCCACTTCAGAAGGCAGCCAGGAAAACAGCCACCAGAAAAGGTAGCTGTATTTCTGATACTTAGAACTTCTATGTCCAGAGAAGTACGTGGGGCTTGTGTGATTAGACTTCCTCCTTAAAGCTGGTAAGCCTGGAATAGCCCACAGTCAGAAGGTCAGGGATGAGCAAAGGTTATCACAGAGAGAAGGACAGGAAAGAGGAAATGAGCAGCAGGAGAACAAGAATGGAAGACAGAAGATGAGGTGATGTCTGTAGCAATTTCACAAGCCATGCCTACGCTGATCTCTGGCATCTTCTGTGTTGGCTGGGGTTTCCTTGCAGGAACACGGTGGTAGAATAAAAATGCAGACACAAATTCACGTGTCAAAAGCTCTCCCCTTTTGGATGGTCAGCTTGGTACACGAAGGAGGCATTGAGACAGAATGTGGTGCTCATTCTTCCCACGTTACCCAGAGAAGGAACAGCTGACTAGCCATGACAGGGTTGTGCCTTTGGGGTAGATGTATGCCATAGCAGATCAGAGCTTGAGGCCACCAAACCACACTCACTAGTCCCTTTCCTCGGCTACCCTGCATCCAGATAGTCTTATTATAATCAGGTTCCCCCTTGTGATAGTTTTAACCCAAACCATGATCATCATAGTAGTAAGAATAATTATGACATTACAAATAATAATAGTAATAATAATAATTGAAATATTTTTGACATAGAAAAATATATCATTTTTAACAGATTAATTTCTGTATTTCTCAGAAATTAATTTTTTTTTTTTTGAGTTGGAGTCTCACTCTGTTGCCCAGACTGGAGTGCAGTGGCCACTCCCGGACACCGCAGCCTCGACCTGCTGGGCTCCAGCAATCCTTCCACTCAACCTTCCAAGTAGCTGGAACTACAGGTGCGCGCTACCACACCTGGCTAATTTTTTTTTTTTTTTTTTTTTTTTGAGATGAGTTCTCGCCAAGTTGCCCAGGCGGGTCTCAAACCCGCGGGCTCAGGCAATCCACTCACCTCAGCCTCCCAAAGCACGGGATTACAGGCTGAGCCACCGAGCCCAGCCAATACTTTTTTTTTAAAGACAGGGTCTCACTCTGTTGCCCACACTAGAGTGCAGTAGCCTCAAACTCCTGGGCTCAAGTGATCCTCCCATCTCAGCCTCTTGAGTAGCTAAGCTTACAGGCACATGCCACCAGGTCCAGTTAAGTTTTTAGATTTTTTTGTCGAGACGAGGTCTTGCTGTGCTGCCAGGTTGGTCTCCAACTCCTGGCATCAAGTGATCCTCCTGCTTTAGCCTCCCAAAGCACTGGGATTTCAGGCATGAGTCATTGTACCTGGTCAATACATTTTAACTTCTAAAGAATAAATATTATTCTCCCTCCTCTCTCAACCCATAATCCATTTTTTTAGCCTTGTTCACCCTTGCCCTTGTGCCCCTGGACACACACACACACACACACACACACACACATATACACACGCACTCTCTCTCTCTCTCTCTCTCTCTCTCCTTCAGTATATCCTTTGCCCATTTACTCAGATCACATTGTCTAATCTCATAAACCGTCACCTTTAACTTGTAGGATTAGTGGAATAAATTAGGATTTTGAATTCACACTTATCTGGGTTCAAATCTCAACATTTCCTTAGCAAACAATGTAACTGCAATCTCTCTCAAGTTTCAGTGTCCTCAGTTTGAACAGCTTTGGATAAAACATGGCGTCTTCCAAAATCTGATCTAGGGAGAGGCATTGATCTCATTAATTAACTGCACAGTGATGCTACAATCAATAGAAAAGAGGGGTATTTTCTATATATGCCTACAATGAAAAGATAGCCTCTTTTCTTAATCACTAAAGAATTAATCATCAGCCCATCTTGACATCAACCAGGACTCCTGTTTCTTTTCTCTCCTTCTAGGCTTACTGTGTTTAGGCTGCATGAACAAAAAGCCAACATAAAGTCCATACAGCACATTTCACATTTTTAGGTACTTTGATAAAGATTCTCCAGAGGAGGCCGGTCTCAGTGGCTCAGCCTATAATTCCAGCGCTTTGGGAGGCCAAGATGAGTGGATTCGAGACCTACCGGTGCAACTTGGCAGGACCTCATCTCTACAATTAAAAAAATTAGCTGGGCATGGTAGCGCATGCCTGTAGTTCCAGCTACTTGGAAGGCTGAGGCGGAAGGATTCCTGGAGCCCAGCAGGTCAAGGCTGCAGTGGCCAGGAGCGTGCCACTGTACTCCAGTCTGGGCAACAGAGTGAGAATACAACTCAAAAAACAAAAAGATTCTCTAGAGGAGAAGGTTGAGTTGAAGGAAGAATATGACATTGTGGATAAAGTATAGATTTACATTTATTCAGGCTGCTCCCAATCTCCATTTCCCTGGATAATCAAAAGCCAAGTTTCATTAGACAAATATGTGCAA
>CAUYQG010043807.1:0-22160 GCA_963574415.1 Tarsius wallacei | reverse complement strand
AAGAGAGAAAGATCAGACTACCTACGAGGGAAAGCCAATCAAGATAACAGCAGACCTATCAGCAGAAAAACTACAAGCAAGAAGGACTAGAGTCCAATATTCAAAGTCCTTGAAGATAAACAATTTCAACCAAGAATTTCTACCCAGCCAAATTTAACTTCATCAATGATGGAGAACTAAAATCCTTCCCAGACATCTAATTCTAAAGAGATTATGCAGCTTCCAGACCACTCTACAAGAGACACTTAAAAATATATTAAGCACAGAAGAAAGAAAGAAAAAAGAATGACAAAACACTTCTCAAGAGAGCAGCAGAGTACATATTTAACAGATAACAACAAACTTGAAAACACACACATACATCAACTCCAAAAGTAAAGGAAACAACAACCAAACAAAAAATTTTATTAGAATTTCATGATAGGGATAAACAATTACATTTCAATAATTAGCCTGACTGTGAATACACTAAATGCACCACTGAAAAGACAAGGAATGGCAAACTGGATAAGAAACCATGACCCAATTACTTGTTATATCCAAGAATCTCATCTCACCACAAGGTATAAACACAGACTCAAAGTTAAAGAATTGAAAACGAGTTTCCAGGCAAATAGATCACAAAGCAAGGCAGGAGTTGTGATGTTAATATCACACAAAAAATTCTTTAAGCTCTCAAACATTAAAAAAGGTATGAAAGGACACTATATAATCATAAAAGTTTCAATATATCAACAAGAAATATCCAGCTTATATACACCTGACACAGGAAATATCCAGCATATATACACCTGACACAGGAGAACCAGCATTTATAAAGCAACTATTAAGTAAAATAAAAAAGTTAATGACACAAACACTATTAAAACAGGGGACTTGAAAACCCCGCTAACAGCCCTAGATAGATCATTAAGGCAAAAAGTCAACAAGGAGTTGCAAAATCTAAACTGGACACTCGATCAAATGAACTTAAAAGATACCTACTGAATATTGCCACCCAGCAACACTGAATATACATTCTATTCATCACCACATGGAACATTCTCCAAGATCGATCACATCCTTGGCCATAAATCAAGCATAAACAAATTCCATAATGTTTAAATATTGCCATGCACCTTTTCAGAAAATAGTGGAATAAAAACAAATATTAACACCAATCAAATTTCCCCCAAACCACAAAGACATGGACCAGAAACAACATGATGCTGAACAACTATTGGTTAAACACTGAAATCAAAACAGAAATTAAAAGATTCCTGGATCAAATGAAAATGAAGAAACATCGTATCATAACTTCTGGGTATACCATGAAATCAGTTCTAAGAGAGGGGAATTTTTATCTCTGGGAACACATATAAAGAAAATAGAAAGATTACAAGTTGACAGCCTAGCAAATCACCTAAGGGAACTGCAAAGAGAAGACCACAAAACGGTAACTGTAGTAGAAGAATCCAGATAACCAAAATAAAAGCCCAAATATGGGACATAAGAGACACAGATACCATTAAAAAATCAGCAAAACAAAAAGCTGGTTCTTTGAATGTATTAACAAGATTGATGGACCCCTAGCCTGAATGACCAATAAAAAGAAAATGCCCAAATAAACACAATCAAAAATACAAAAGATCAAATCACAACTGACCACAAAGAAACACAAAAGAGTATCATAGATAACTATGCACACCTGTATGGAAACTTGATCACCTAAATGAAATGGATAACTTTCTGATATCACACAACCTCCCCAGATTAAAACAAAAAGTCATTGAGCCACAAAAAAGACCAATAACTACCCAGGAAATTGACTCTGTCATAACAAAACTACCTACAAAAAAAAAAAAAGCCCTGGACTGGACAACTTTCCAGCAGATTTCTGCAAAATGTACAAGGAGGAACTGATACCAATCCTAGTGAAAGTATTCCAAGCAATTGAGAAAGATGGACTTCTCCCCAAATCATTTTGCAAAGCTAACATCACACTGATACCCAAACTGGGTAAAGATCCATCAAAAAAGAGAACTACTGCCAATATCCCTTATAAACACAGATGTAAAAATCCTTAACAAAACGCAGGTCCAAAAACACGTCTCAAAAATTATCCACCATGACCAAGTAGGCTTCATCTCCAGGATGCAGGGCTGGGTCAACATCCACAAGACAATAAATGTAATACATACATCAACAGATGTAAAAACAAGAAACACGTGATTATATCATTGGATGCAGAGATAAAATCCAGCATCCCTTCTTGATAAAAACCCCCAAACACCTAGGTATAGAAGGACCATACCTCAAAAGAGTAAGCGCCATTTACTATAAACCCACAGCTAGCATATTGCTAAATGGACAGAAACTGGAAATATTTTCCCTGAAAACTGGAACAAGATAAAGCTGCCCACTGTCAACCCTCTTGTCCAACATTGTATTAGAAGTCCTAGCTAGAGCAGTTAGACCATAGAAGGAAATCAGGTGTATCTAAATAGGAAAAGAGTAAGTCAAGTTATCCCTATTTGCTGAATATACAATCCTATACCCCTCAAATCCAGGAGGATCTGTCAGAAACCTGTTTGCAATGATAAAGGACGCTGGTATAGTCTTGGGGTACAAAATAAATGTGCAAAGACAGTTGTATTCTTATACACCAACAACAAGCAGGCAGAAAACCAAATAAAAAGCACAATCCCATGCACAATAGCTACAAAAAAAGATGCCTTGGCATCTTCCTAAACAGAGAGGTGAAAGACCTTTACAATGAGAACTAAAAAACACTGCTCAAAGAAATCGCAGATGACACAAACACATGGAAAAATATTCCATGCTTATGGATTGGAAGAACCAACATTTTTAAGATGTTCATCCTACCAAAGGCAATCTACAGATTCATTTAAATACCCATTAAATTACCAACATCATTCTTCTAGACTTGGAAATGACAATAGAGAAAGTCATTTGGAAATATAAATGACACTGAATAGCCAAATCAATCATTAGCAAAGGAAATAAAGCAGGAGTTATCACCCTTACAGACTACAAACTTTTCTATAAGGCCCCAATAATCAAAACAGCATGGTATTGTAACAAGAACAGACAAATCAACCAATGGAACAGGATAGAAATTCCAGAGGCAAAGCCTCAATTTCTCAACCAACAAATCTTTTGCAAAGCCGCTAACAACAACCACTGGGAAGAGGAGAACCTATTCAGTAAATGGTGCTGGGAAACCTGGTTGATCACTGTGGAAGATTAAAAGAGGACCCCTACCTATTACCATACACAGAAATTAACTCTAAAGAAACCATCAAGAGAGCAGAGAGACAGTTCCCATAATGGGAAAAAATATTTCCCAACTGTATATCTGACAAAGGTCTAACATCTAGGATCTACAAGGAACACATGGGCAGAAAGCAATAACAAAACAAAACAAAAAAACAGCCCCATTAAAAAGTGGGCAAAAGACATGAATAGACACCTCCCTAAAGAAGATATATATTGACAGGCAACATACACATGAAAGAGTGCTCAGCCTCACTAATCATCAGAGAAATGCAAATCAAAACCATATTGAGATACTTCTTAACCCCAGTAAGAACAGCCATCGTTAACAAAACAAACAATAACAGATGCTGGTGAGGTTGAAGAGAAAAAGGAACACTTCCACACTGCTGGTGAAAATGAAAATTAGTGCAATCGCTTTGGAAGACAGTGTGGCAATTTCTGAAATAACTGGAAATTGATCTTCCATATGACCCAGTGATCCCCCTATTGGGAATATACTTGGAGAAACTCAAACTATTCTACAAAAAAACCCTGCACATGCATCTTTTTTGCAGTTCTATGCACAATAGCAAAACATAGAAGCAAACCTACTGCCCTTTGAAACTGGACTGGATTAAAAAATGTGGTACATTTACACAAGGGAATATTATGCAGCCATAAAGAAGGGTAAACATATGGACTTCACAGCAACTTGGATGGATTTAGAGTCTATCATACTCAGTGATCTACTACAGAAGCAAAGAACAGAGTATCATGTGTTCTCACTCATAAGTGGACCTTGAACAATTATCATAATACTATAAGAAAGGGATTGGCAGTAGTGGGAAACAGTCAGGTGGGTGGGATTGGCAGTTGAAGGAAACTTCCAGGGCAAGGAAAGGCACACCTCATCAACAAGGGTACCTGCATAATGAACGTTTGTATACCTAACCCAGAATTGTACCCCACATCTTCAAAATATTTGTTCATTATGCAGGTACCCTGGTTGATGAGGTGTGCCTTTCTTTACCCTGGCAGTTTCCCTCAACTGCCAATCCCGCCCTGCCCTCCCCTGGTAGTTTCCCATTATTGCCAAACCCTTTCTTATAGTATTATGATTGTAGAAAAAAGAATTTTACTCTATTTTCTTGGAAGACATATGAAACTAGTGTGATGTCTGTAAATAATTGTGTTATTTTCATTTATTCCAATTGCATCATCCCCTAATTCTGCACAATGTCCCGGCACAGAGTAGTCTTTGCCATTAGCAATGGTTAAATGGATTGAGAACATACCTTTCCCACTTTCATTATATTTCCTTCATGTACAGAGATCGTGAGTGGAGTGTGTCTGGACCTTGTCTGCATTGTCTCTCATCTCCCCAGGGAAAAACAGAGATTTGCCTGATTCAGAGTCTGGGGAAGGAGCTACCCCTGCACACCTCAGAGGCTACAGAGACTGTCAAAATTTTATAGAGTCAGGGTGTTTGCATGTGGGGGTCTTCCTATTGCTCCACTGCCTATGACATCTGGTCAGGTCTAATTGGGGAATTCAGAATTAGGATAGCTGTTAGCCCACTACACCTCTGTTCCATTATGCAACTCACCATTATCAAAAATGCAGGTAGTAATGCAATCTCAATTTTCCTGACACTATTTTCTAATATTATTGCAATGAAAGAGAAAAGTGCTTTCTCTTTGTTTTCCAAATTTAACCTCAGAAATTGCTGAACTCATCATGGAATATGTAAAATTGACTTGTTTTTGGACATATAAAATAAAGTTTTTATGTAGTAACTTTGTGGAGACATAAGTTCGTCAGGTGCATTCCTAGAAACATGATTGTCAGATCATATAGTCAAACGCAGATTGAATTTCCCTAAAGTTACCTCCAGTGGTGTCTCTGAAGGAGGGATACACAACTGACCTTGTCAACTTGCTGGGAGGAAGCCCAGTACCCAAGGTGAGGTCACACAAGAGAGATCCAAGGTCCAACTTTCAGCCCTGGCTGAGGTCCCATCCAGTGGCCAGACCAGCAGCCAGACATAAGACTGGTCATCTCAGAAGTTGGGTCCCCAGCCCTTCTATATATCAGGTTCAGGGGGACCAACGAACAACCTGTGGATGCTCGAAACTCACCCAATGCAGTGACCCTCTGAGAAGCAAATCACAGAGGAGCCAGCAAGGGAGTTTCTAGTCAGTATCTGAGGTTTCCACTTTTTACTTAACAATATCTAACCCTCAGGAGACCATCTATCTCCTATAGCATTTGAGTCCATACCCTGATTCACCCAAAGACAAATAGAAGTAAAAATAAATCTGCAGTTAATGCTTTGAACTGGAAAAACAGTGAAATATATTAAGCACAATTTTAAGGTTTTTGATATCAGATAACCAAAACGGTGATCTCTGGGAGATGGGAAAGAAAGAAGCAGTTTGGAAAATTCATATTGTGATATTATTTAAAAGCTTCCTGGTCATGCAAGGAGAAGACCCAAGTGGAGTCTGATGGATTTGGAGTAAGGAAAAGGAGCTGAAGCTGGGAACCCAATAGGACATGAAGTGTAGAAACCACAGACAGACAGTGAGATGTAGACACTATTCTGAGAGAACTCCCCTGATGTCAATAGGTACATATAATCTTGAGCAAAGTGCAGATCAAAGTGTGGGAAACAGGCAAGTTGCATGAGGGAACACACAGTGAACTTTTCTCAAATTTCACAACTATTCTAAAATATGTAAAACATGATCATCAGAATGTGGGTTAGATGAACATCATGGAATGGACAAGACAAGGGATTCAACAAGTCAACAGAGAAAATAGAAACTACATGCCAGAAGTTGGTGGGAAATCTCTATCCAGAGCTTATAAAATATGCTTTCTAGATTTTTTTAAAAAAATTGACGTCTATAAAGCAACAAAAGTGTCACCAATGCACAGGCAAAAATTTCAGGCCACAGCCACTCTGTGAATGGGTCGAGATGTAAAATTCCACAAGCTGAGAATTCAAAACTGCAGTTAGAAAAATGTTCAAAGCACTAAAATAAGTCATTCTTAGAGAAATACATAGTTAATTACATGGTTACTTTACTCAAGAAATTAACTCAAACTCCTTCTCTATGATCAATTGAATGTGGAAATGGACCAAGTTTAGGTCATTCTTAAACTTTCTAGGGTTCTGAAATGTTAATGGAGCTAAAGACAGGGGAGTGTCATTTGTAGCTAATCGTCTCTTAGGCACTGAAGTGAAAGCCCGGGGGCTATTGGCTGTGACCCTGGGCTTCCTCCAGGCTCTACTCTGAATCTGAGGGGATCTTGCATGATTAATAAGTTAATCTCATGGCCTCTCATCATGTTTTCTGCAGCTGACAATCAAAACTCTCACCCTTTATCCAGGGTAAAACACAAGACTTTAATTATTGAACTATGCTTTTACAACAATATTGGGCATTAAGGAAAGATCACACTTCATGGCAGTAGTGAAAATGCTTAACTTTTACAGAAAGAGGGAGCTCAAAATGGCCAGCATGGAGGTGCACTTATATTGGTGTGCTGTCTAGAAATATCCAATGCCTGTACTTTATTTCATGTAATAAAAAGGACACTGTGAAATGGAAGAAGTCTCCATGGCCCTATGAACACAGAGACCATCTCCAGTGCAGGTGCAGAGCGAAGTTGTAACATTTGGCTAGCAGCTTCTCTGAGAGTCCTCCAGGTCAGCTGTCAAAGCTTCAGCTCATTATTTGGCTAAGAGGAGACTTATACAGGCAGTCATCCATCTCTACAGAGCTGAGGGGGCACAAGGACAAGGTCAATTATCCATAGACTACTCATACTTATGTGTGCTGATACTAGGCTGAGCAGACAATTGTTTAAACAATAAATAAAATGTTTTTTGATTGACCTTTTCTCTTTTTAACAGTTTCATCCCTTCCCCTCCTAACCACAGACAGCCTAGATCCAAACACTTAAGGTTCGTCCCTGCTCACTTATTTGTACACACTTATCTTGAAGAGAAAAGGAACACCATCTGTCTTGTACTCTACTCCTACCCTTTAGGACAAAATCCACAAGGCTTGGTCTTCTCTAGATGAGTGTCCAGGGAGAAGACCCTGTACTGGGGGAGGGTCTCACCACCTAGAATGCGACCAAACAACGGACACTCTGAAGATGTTATGACCTGTGTTCCTGAAATAAGCATGTGTCCCCCATTGAGAGCAGACACACCTGAGGACTCACTGCTCCTTATAGAGGACTTAATTCCCTATTGAGTCCTGAGAGCTGAGACCACCACATATAGTCAGGACAATGCAAATTTCTACTGGATCCACCTTCCTCTGGTTTTAAAAAAACAGCATGGGAGCCGGGCTTAGTGGCTCAGCCTGTAATCCCACGCCTTGGGATCTGAGGTGAGTGGTTTGCCTGAGCCCACGGGTTCGAGACCCGCCTGGGCAACTTGGCGAGACCTCATCTCTACAATACATCAAAAACTAGCCGGGCGTGGTAGCGCGCGTCTGTAGTCCCAACTACTTGGAAGGCTGAGGCGGAAATATCGCCTGAGCCCAGCAGGTCGGTGGCCGGGAGCAGCAACTGCACTCCAGTCTGGGTGACGGAGTGAGACTCCAACTCAAAACAACAACAACAACAACAAAAAACAGAATGGGCTCTTGGTCAGTGACTCCTGTGCCCACCATGAACATACATTGTTCCACATTCCTGCTGCTGACCATCCGTTCCTGTGAGTGCTCTGGTCAGGGACTCTCACAGGGCTGTAAAGTTTCCTGTTCTCTTTGAAAAGGCTTCAAATTCTTCTTGTGCTTTCTCTACAGGAGTTCTGTCCCAGGTCACCCTGAATGAGTCTTGTCCTACACTGCTGAAGCCCAGCCAGACTCTGACACTTACCTACATCTTCTCAGGGTTTTCATTGAGCACTTATGGAATTGGTGTGATCTAGATCTATTAACCCCCACGAAAGAAACTGGAATGGCTTGTGCACATTTATTGGGATGATTACAAGTATTACAGCCCATCCCTGAAGAGCAAGCTTGCCATCTCCAAGGACACCATCAACAACCAGGTGTTCCTAACAATAACCAACATGGATCCTGTGGACACAGTCACATATTACTGTGCACAGATAGCACAGAGACACAGCTGAGGGTGCCTCCTTCCTCCCCACCTCTGAAGAGCAGGAAATTGAGGCTGAGATGTCATCTCCTGACAGATCCCATGGTTCACCTCTCCACCCAGCTTACTCAGAGCCCTGCCTTCCGTTCTATTCTTTACTAATCAATGGCAGTTTCCTTGTGAGTAGTCCATTCAAGTAGATGCTATATTCTGTTTAACAAAAGTTCAAGACAAAAGGCTTTTGTTATAAAGGTCAGCTGCCTTCCTGATATCTTGCCACTAGTTTTATGGGCTCAACCTTTCAAGTGCAAGAATACAAATAAGCAAAATATATGACTTTATTAAACTGGAACCTAGAGAAGCATGTATGGATATGGAAGCATGAGGAATTACAGAAATGCAGATACTAGCTTTTCTAGTAATGAAGAAAAAGTAATATAATTGAAAGGCACACTGATAAAATAGCTTTATAAAATGATAAAACAGACTGAATGGACCCTTGTTATGAGTGTCTCTTAGTGGCAGTGCACAAATGAGTTCCCAGGATTTCATAAGGGAGCTGTGATGGATGAAGTTTAATTCATGGAAATATTAGGAACACAGGGAGCCCACAGATGCCCAAGGTAAGTAGAAAGCCCAACATTTGGAAGAGAAAGTGAATCAGCCTGACATTAAAAACACATTTCAGTATATCTGATGAGCAATTCATCAAAAAAGTAAAAAACAATCAACAGCATATGTCTTATGAAATCTCTAGTTCATGTTTGAAGATGAAAACAGTATTGCCCACAATTTTAGGAAAACCGTTTCATGACAAAGAATAACTACACTCAAACAAATAAATAAACAACACTGAGTCAACATTATTCAAGGAGTGAGCAGGTCAGTCCTGTGAGACACAAGGAAAATTAAGGCTTTCAGTCACATCATAAAACATGACACCATGAACAGTAAATAATAATCATAAAAATGAAATATTATGATCAACAAAATTAAATTACATTAAAAGTTGAACTTCATTAAATTTAATAGCATATTATTCTGCTAAAGTGACTGTCAACAAAATGAATGACAAGGTTGAGTTAATAAAATATTTGCAAATTATATCATCACTAAAACTTCAATATATAAGAGTCTTCTAAAGAAAACAAAAAAAGGAAAAACCAATCATTGTACAAAACAGTGGATAAGTTGTACAGACCATCCGTCAAAGGAGCTATGTGAGGAATATAGGATCATCATCCTTTACTATTGGAGAAATTTAGACAACAGTGACAGTGACAGCCCAAAGTCTTCACTCTTTCCCGTCCTCCTTCACCAGTGCAACTGAATCCCAGGGCCCAGCCTGGGTTTAGGCCAGACACTCAGACCCCACCTCTAGGGGAGATACTGGGAACTGAATTGCAAGCCCTGCTGTGGGATGCAGGATCCAGAACCATGTTCCAATCACCAAAATCCTTCTAGCCCACATGCAGCTCCTGCTCACCCCAGGGGAAACATGAGCCCTTCCCAAAGTGCAGCTTCCAGCTAATGTCTGGAGTTATTTCAGTCGTACCAGGAGGCAGGTGTGGTCCCTAATGGGGGCTTTTAAAGTGATCCCTCCTGTTCCTGAAGGTGAGAATGAAAATAATGAGTCAGTCTCCCCAGGAATTCCATCTGCACAGGTGAGATAGGGACGCAACACACAAGAGACACCCACATGAGATGTTAAGGGTATTAAGGCCCATGAAGGACTCTGGTCCACAGGGATCCTGATCCACCAAGCTCTCCTTCCTAGGTCTCCTAGTCCAAGATCAACTCCTGCCTCTGATCCTGGGGAGAAAGAAGCCCCATCCAGGGTCCCCACGACTCTCACAGGGTTCTGGATGTGCCTCTGAAATTGGGACCAGCTGGTCTCCTGGGATCCCCCCCATTGGGTGGGCGGTTCAGTATTAGCTGCCCTGATAGTGGTGTGTCTAACCCTCCAGAAGATCCTTGATCCTCCTCAGGGGTGTCTGCAGTTCCCAGAATCCAAGAGAACAGGCGAGTCTCAGTGTGTGCACGACCCGAGGCAAGGTGAAGTGTGTTTGTTGTTTTTCTATTTGACAAAGGGACAGACAAAGGCATAGGTCAGTGTGGACGATGCTACCCTTAGACTAGACACAGGGTGGAAGGGTGTATTTCCTCCCATTACTGTAGACACTAGCCACAGCATGTGTGTGTGTGTGTGTGTGTGTGTGTGTGTGTGTGTTACTGGATGAACAGGTGTGGGCTGGGCTCTTAGCCTCATGACCAGTAGGATCAGGACTTCTCTGATCAGATGTGTAATCAGAGGATCCTAAAGTCCGAAGAGTCTCTCCCAAATCTCAAGAGGCTCTGGGCTCCCTGAGTATGGAGTGTGGTGTCACAGCATCTGAGGTTCCAGGTAAGGAGCTATCTGATGTTTCATAGAATCCAAGCTCAGAGTCTCCCTGGACAGCACGTTGAGTTTAGTAAGGACAGTTGGGCTGTTAGATCTCAAGTCTTGGGAAGAGGAGAGTTCACTTAAAAAGCCCCCATTGAGAAGACACACCTGCTTCCTGGTCTGACTGAAATAACAGCAGTCCTCAGCTAGAAGTTGAACTGAGGAGGGTTTGCATGTCCCCAAGGTTGGTGTTATTTCAGGAGATGGTGATGTCACTGAAGGAGCATTCTGAGCCAGAACTTAACTACTTCAAACTGGGTTAGAGACACTGAGAGAAACATGCTCTGTGATCCCAGAGGGAACTTCCCTGAAGGGCAGGGCCTGGGATGTGGAGAACAGTGCTCAGGACACACCCAGACAGAAACCAGCTGCAGAGCAGGTGCACAGAAAGCTGGGGAGGAGTTTCTTCTCAGGAACTGGGTCTTTCTCTTTCCAAGAAAAAGTCTATAATAAGAAGCTGACAAGGACAACTTAAGTTTGCACAAGCATCTCATTAAACTGAGAACATTTATCAAATTCACTGTTGTAAAGAGAATTTCTTGTAGAAGGGGACGTATAATCCTGCTGGATATCTTAATAGTAAGCAACTGTAGGGCAGGAAATATTTCTGCACATATATACACACAAACATCCATATATATGCAAACCCATATATGTAGATGAGTGAAAATTGGGCAAAGCATGCTGATCATAGGACTATGACATTCAGATAATAAAGCCTAGAATTGTCAGATTGCCTCTGAGCCATTCTAATTAGGGCCCAAAGTGAGGAATGTGCTGTCAAGGGCCTTGTTCTTCAGTGGGAGAATCTTGGTCCACACAGAGTTCAGGATATGCAAGGGAAACTGTCCTCAAACAGGATTAGTACTTGGACCTCAGCATCCCACTGTTGCATGACCCATGTGTCATCTGTCTTCACTTTCTCATGCTGAATCAGATCTAGGTCTATACAATTCTTTTCCCTATAAATATGCAAATAGACTGAGGTCTACTGAGGTAAATGCAGATATGTCAGTGCCCTGAGAGCATCATCAAAAACACATCTCTCCCGTAGAGAAGTCCCTGAGAACACAGTTCCTCAGCATGGACTGGAGCTGGAGAATCTGCATCATGGTCGCAGCAGCTGCATGTAAGGGGCTCCCTAGTCCCAGGGCTGAAGAGGAGACTGGGGCAGGTCAAGGGGAATTTCATCCACTTCTGTCTCCTCTCCACAGGTGTCACCTCCCTGGTCCAACTGGTGCCGTCTGGGGCTGAGGTAAGAAACCCTGGGGCCTCAGTGAAGATCTCCTGCAAGACTTCTGGATACACCTTCTCCAGCTACAATATGGGCTGGTGCCACAGATGCCTGGACAAGGCTTTGAGTGGATGGAAAGTTTCAACCCATACAATGGTAACACAAAATATGCACACAAGTGGACGAGAACAGTTTACATGGAGCTGAGCAGTCTGGGCCCTGAGGACATGGCCATTTATTACTGTGTGAGAGACAGAGTTTGAAAATCCACATCCTGCAAGTGTCAGAAACCCTGAGGGGAAGGCAACTGTGCTGGGCTGAGGCAGTGACAGGGACAATGTGGATACCCAGTTTTATGACCAGATCCTTGGATTTGTCTAACTTCCTTAAAGTATCCAATTTCAAGCAAATCCCTAGTTGGCTGGATTAAGGGATACCTACAGAGCTGTTAAGGGATGATTCCTGCATGGGTCTGTGCTGGTGTTTGCCAAGGAGATTGTCCTGTCAGTCAGTAAACTGAGTGTGGAGGATCTACCCTCATTATGGGAGGGTCCAAACCAGTCAGCTGGGAGGCAGGTAGAAGACAAAGGCAGAGGAAAATCAAATCCTCTCTCTCATGGAGCTGGGACACCCATCTCCTGTTCTTGGACATAAGAATACCAGTTTGTGTGGTCTTTGGACTCCAGGATTTTCACCAGAGTTGCCCAGTGTTTTCAGGCCTTTGACCTCAGACTGATAATTAAACCATAAGCTTCCATGGGAATCAGACCTTTTGACAGGGTCTTAGCCATGCTACCAAATTTCCTGAACCTCCATCTTGCTGATGGTCTATCCTTGGACTTCTCAGCCTCCATCATCGCATTTGCTAATTCTTCTAATAATTTCTCTCTCATCTATGTAACTATCTATCATTTAACAATCTATCAATCTTCTATGTAGCTATCTATATATCTATCATCTATCTATTTATCTATCTATCCATCTATCTATATATTTATTATCTGTCTGTCATCTATCTCTCTATTATCCATCTATTATCTATCTACCAACTATCTATCATCTATCAATTATCTGTCTATCTTCCATCAATCAATCATCTACATATCATCTATTAATCAATCATCAGTCTGTATTTATGCATCTATAAATTGTCTATCTATTGTCTGTCATCCACCTATCTATATAATCATCTATCTGTGTATCATCTATCTATCATCGATCTATCTGTCATCTACCTATCTATCATATCTTATTGGCATTGTTTTTCTGAAGAATCCTGACTAACATAGTCTTTCTGCATTGTCTTTGGAAAACCTAACACAAGTCCTACATCCTTACTTACACACTCTTACAAAGACAATTTATAATACTCCATGCTGAGTGGTCTCCATTGTGACGAAAATAATAAACAAACATGTTCACCTACAAAACTGGTGTTCCTGAAGTGGAGGGCATTGACAACTGAAAACTATATAATATTTGTTTAGAAATTAAAAAAATAAATGTCAAGAAACGCTATGTTCATTGATCAGAAATCTCAATATCAGTTTGATGTGTGTTATCTGCTATTATCTATTGATTCAACACAAGTCTAAACAAATCACAACAGGATTTTTTGAACTAACAGACAAACAAGTACATTTTAAAATAGTTATGGAAATTCCAATGACAGAGGAAGAGGAAGGAGAGTATTAGTTTTTAATATGTAATAAATTTAGATAAGGTCATATTTATTTATTTATATTTTCTAAAAAGATAAGCCAAATTAGAAAAAATAAATAAATAAATATGACCTTATCTAAATTTAATACATATTAAAAACTAATACTGCAGATTACAATGTAAATGCATGCAATTCAATTATTTGTCTGTACAATAACAGCAGAAATAACCTGAAAATAAATATTTTCATTTAAATAGCATCAAAATAGTAACTTTAATCATATTAATGGTCATAAGGACCTATTTCACAAAATAAAGGCAAGACTGTGTATTGAAAGCTATAAAACATTGCTAAAAGAAATGTAAAACCTAAATAAATTGAAATGCTCATGTATGATCAACAGTTGTAAAAACAAGAAATGCATGATTAGATCATTAAATGCAAAAAAGCCTTTTGACAAATCCAGCACTCATTCTTGATAACAATTCTTGAACACCTAGGAAGACAGGTGTTGAACATACCTGAAAATAGTAAACCCACAGCCAAAGTATTACTAAATGGACAGAAATTGGAAACATTTTACATGAAAAACAGAACAAGACAAGTCTACCCCCTCTTACTCCTCATGTTCAACATAGTGTTGGAAGTCCTGGCTACAGCAATCAGACAAGAGAAGGATATCGGGTGCCTCCAAGTAGAAACAAAGGATGTTAAGTTATCCCTCTTTGTAGAGGATATAATCCTGTACTTGAAAAGTCCAAGAGAAACTGCAAAAACCTACTGCACTGATAATGGACTTTGGCAAAGTTTCAGGGTATAAAATCAACAAGCAAAAGACAGTCGCATTTTTATACACCAAAAACAAAAAGGCAGTGGACAAAATAAAAAGTACACTCCCATTCACAAAAGACACACAAAAATGAAATGCATTGGCATCATCCTAACCAAAGAAGTGAAAGACTTATATAATGAAAATTATAAAACATTGTTCAAGGAAATCAAAGAAGAAACAGATGAAAAAATATTCCATTTTCATGAAATGGAAGAATCAATGGTGCTAAGATGTCCACCATACCCAAGACAATCTACAGATTCAACTCAATACCCATTCAATTATTATCATCCTTCTCAAACCTAGAAACAAAAGCACAGAATTCATACGGAAACAAAAATCACCATGAATAGTCAAAACAATCAACAGTAAAAGAAACATAGTGGGAGGTATCACACTCCCAGACTGGAGACTGTTATAAGGCTACAACCATAAAATAGCCTTGTATTGGTACTATAACAGGCATATAGACCAATGGAGCATGATAGAGATTCTGGAAGCAAAACCTCAATTTCTCAACAAACTCCTCTTTGGCAAAGCCTCCACCGAGAACTATGGGAGAGAGGAATCCTTCTCAGTAATCAGTGCTGGAAAAGCTGACTGACCATATGCAAAAGAATGAAACAGGATCCCTAACTATCACTATAAAGAAAAATTAACTCTAAATGGATCAAAGACATAAAAGTAAAATCTTGAACAACAAGAATCTTAGAAAACACAGGAGACACTCTTACAGAAATTGGAATAGACAACCAATTCCTTATCAAAACCCAAAAGGCCACTCCATAAGCAATAATATAGACAAGAGAGAACTCATCAAACTGAAATGATTCTCCAATGAAAATGAAATCATCAGAAGAGCAGCGAGAGAGCACACAAAATGGAAAAACAAAGTTATTCATCAACTGTACATCTGACAAAAGCCTAACATTCAGGATCTACAAGGAACTCAAATGTGCTGAAAGGAAGAAAATAAACAGTCCCATTTAAAAAATATGCAAAAGACATGAATAGACACATCTCAGAAAAAGTTATATGGGCAGCCAAAAGACACATAAAAAAGTGCTCATTCTCACTAATCATCAGAGACGTGCAAATCAAAACCAAGTAGAGATACCACCTAACCCCAATAAGAATGGCCATCATTAACAAAATAAACAATAAAAGATGCTGATAAGGATGCTGAGTAAAAAGAAGGCTTCTACATTGCTTATGGGAATGCAAACGAATACAACCTCTTTGGAAAACAGTGTGGTGGTTTGCAAAAAAACTAGACATTGACCTTCCATATGACCCAGCATTCCCCCCACTGGAAATATACCTGGAGAAACTCAAATCATTCTGCAAAAAAGGTACAAGCACACACATATCTATTGCAGCTTTATTCACAATAGCAAACACGTGGAACCATCTGTGTTGCCCCTCGAAACTGGGCTGGATAAAAAAATGTGATACATATACAAAATGGAATATTATGCAGCTATAAGGAAGGACAAACATATGAACTTCATAGCAATTTGGATGGATTTAAAGTCTATCTTACTCAATGATCTATCACAGAAACAAATAACAGAGTACCACATGTTCTCACTCAAAAGCATCCCTGAACATTTGCCATAATACAGTAAGAAAGGGATTTCCAGTAATGGAATACCGCTGGGATGGGTCTGGGGGTACTTAACATCAATAAGAGTACCTGATATCAAACCAGGCAAAGTGGGGACCAAGGGGAGGCACAAACTTTAACTGTATAATGACCACTTGTATACCTAATCTTGAATTGTACCCCAAATATTTAAAATAAAAATTAAATAAAACAAAATAAAGATCTCCAATCTTTTCTGCTATGTAGGGTCTGTTAGTTTAATTTTGCTTCATTTCTAGCTTATTTTACACTTCTCTCTGGCTGGCCTAATGATATTTTCTTTCACGTTGACTCTGGGTAGTGTGACAACTAAATGTCTTGGTGAGGTTCTTCCTGTAATGTATCTTGCAGAATTTCTGTGGGCTTCTTGCATCTGGATTTCTAAATCTGTCTTGAGCCTAGAAAAGTTTCCTTTAATTGGTTCTCCATGGCTTTTACTTTAACTTCTTCTCCTGCTGGAAGTGTTTGATTTTTAGATTCAGATGCTTTACATAATTCCATATCTCTTGAAGGCTTTGTTCATTTAAAAAATGTTCTTGTTCATTTAAAAAATGTTCTGACTGTGTTAATTTGAAAAACCTATTTTCCTGCTCCATAATTCTTTCATCGACTTGGGCTAATCTATTTTTAAAGCTTTCAACTGTGCTTTCTGTCTCCTCCAATTAGTTTTTTTTCTATTTGTAATTGTGTCAGTTTCTCCATTCATATTCAGAATTTTTCCATTAATTACTTTGTGATGATTTTCAGCTTTATCTTTGATCACATTGAATCCCTTTAAAATCAATATTTGAGTTCTTTATCTGATATTTAGAGGGAATTAATTGTATTATTTTATCTTTATTTATTTTTTATTACTGAATTGGAGATAGTGTCCTCCTTAGGGACCCATATCTGAGAGAATGCATGCAGCTTTACCTATTGTCTTTCCCTTTTGCCACCTGTTGGCCTCTTCTGGGTCAGTTTCAGAGTTTGCAATAAATAGGGTGTTCTTCAGTGGCCTTATCTGAGAGGCTCTCTAGTTGAAAGGTACATTTCAGGGGAAGATTTCTTCCCTGAGTTCTGGGGCTTTACTCACTTCTCTCTGCTGTACTTTGTCATAGGGGTTGTTTCCTCACCTTCCCCTCCCTGGGATCTGTGTGTCCATTGCTGCTCCATTCAATTTCCATCTTCCTTTTGAATTTATGCTCACTGACTCCACCTTTCTACAGAAATATCTCTATTCACTACTAAGTGCCACTTGCATTTCCCAGGTGAGTCTACACACATGTCCTTCTAGGGTCCGGGCACTGGTGAGTGAAAAGAGTTCCAACTGCCTCTCCCATGTGGTTGCAGGGGCCACAGTGTGAGCTCCAGGTAAAGAAATTGAGCCCTGTGATTTAGACCAGCAAGACTATATCTTCCTATCTCAGTGATCAGTAGATGCAAATGGAAAAGCAAGAACAAGTAAAAAGAAAGAAAATCAATTGGGATCAAAAGGGGCCCCAGATCAGTTGTGAATCTGATTTGCATAATTTAGTGTTAGGAGAAGAGTAAGATGAGAAAACCATTAGGTTTAATATGAACCTGACCCTGCCTATGCTCTCTCTTGCCTTTCATCAGAGTCTCTAAAGGCTGTTCTAATCAGGGAATTCCACTGAGGTCCCTGCCATGGGTCTGAATGGAAAATACTCCCCAGGTACTACTAGTCTTTCTTAGGACTCTGATTCAGATCCGTGGTTGAGAACTTTACTCAATGTATGTGGCTATCTGCATTTATCGCCCGTGAGAATATGTCCAAATATTACAATGGTTTACTTTACATCCACAGATCACTTTAACTGACACAATATTAAAAAATTAGAGGTTCCCCAGGGAAAACTATAAAATGGGGAGAAAGTCCCAAACGCTGACAGGAAGCCAGCCTTTAAACTCTCTTAGGGCTTGACTCTGATAAGTGTGTTTTTCCCACCCCCTGCATCTGCTTTTAGCACCATATCCATTCCATGTAGGGAGGTTTGTATTGGGACTCACAAGTCTATCTCGCAGCAGAGTCTGTCATCTGAAAGTGTACATGTGCATGGAGCGTTCATGGAAGGATGGATGCATGATAAAAATCTTGGGAATAATGTGGGGTTGGATGCATTGATGGTCAATACTTTATCAAGTCTCTTCCCAGCACTTGGCACTTGGAAAAGCCTGGGAAAAAGTGAGCAGGACTCAGAACCTAAGCTCTCCATGTTGCCCAGGATGGTCTCAAACCCGTGAGCTCAGGCAATCTTCCACCTCCCAAAGTGCTGGGATTACAAGTGTGAATCACTGTGCCCGGCCAACACATATTCTTTACAGAAATTTGGAAAAGACATCATAAAATATAAAATAAAAATAGCCACATAATTCCACCATTTAGAGACAGTAACTGATGCCAGGTGGGGTGTGGCAAAACTCATGGATTTTTTGGCTCATTTCTAAAATTAATTTAGCAACCAGCAAAGTTTTTAAACAAAGTTTATTAGAGAAGAAAAAGAGAAGAGACTGAGTGGCATTCCAAAGCTGATGTGGGCAAGAGAAACATTACCTTTTGCTCTTTAATTGACCTGATACACCTTTACAATGATTGATATGCTAAATAGGGTAGAGGCTTGTAAATGCTGCCCTCTCTGGCTCTGATGGGAGGAGTGGTGGTCTTTTTGATAATAAGATAATAAATGATTTTCTATGGTTTTGATCAGTTAAAGGGTGGTGTTACATCTTTTACCTTCTACTTGGAACCTGCAGGATTTTTAGTGATTGTGAGCTGAAAGATTGGGTTGTCCTATTCTTATTTCTAATGGAATTTTCTTTGGATTTGCTGAGGGGGTGGGGTAGGCTGCCAGCTTGGCCTGCAGTAAAATGTAATTTTGTTTTTGTTTTTGAGTTAGAGTGTCACTCTGTCACCCAGGTTTGAGTGCAGGAGCACGCTCACAGCTACTGCACCTTGACCTGCTAGGCTCAGGTGATCCTTCCACCTCAGTCTTCCAAGTAGCTGTAGCTACAGGCGCTTGCCACACCTGGCTAAGTTTTTAATTTATTGTAAAGATTAGGTCTTGCCAAGTTGTCCAGGCAGGTCTTGAACAAAATGTAACTTAAAAATTGTCTGGGCTGAGCTTGGTGGCTCAGCCTGTAATCCCAGCACTTTTGGAGGCTGGGGCCAGTGGATTGCCTGAGACCGCAGGTTCGAGATCTACCCAGGAAACTTGTTGAGACCTCCTCTCTACAATAAATAAAAAATTAGCTGGGCATGGTAGCATGTGCCTGTAGTTCCAGCTACTTGGAAGGCTGAAGGGGAAGGATCTCTGGAGCCCAGCAGTTCGAGGCTGCAGTGGTTGGGAGTGTGCTATTGCACTCCAGTCTGGGTGACAGAGTAAGACTTCAACTCAAAAAATACGAGATTGTCTGAATGTTCCCTAAAATCTTCCTATGGGAAATTTTTTCTGTGTCTAACATATGCTAGCTATCCTGCCTCAGTAACCATCAACATTTTAGTACAGTTGTCTTTGGTATCCATGGGGAAATAGCTCCAGGACCTCAATTGGATATCAAAATCTGAAGATGCTCAAGTCCATGATAGAAAATAGTGTAGTATTTTCACATAACCTCAATCTTTCCTCCAATGTACTTTTTTTTGAGTTGGAGTCTCATTCCCTTGCCCAGGCTGGAGTGCAGTGGCACTATCATGGCCACTGCAACCTCTACCTGCTGGGTTCAGGCAATCCTTCCACCTCAGCCTTCCAAGTAACTGGAATCACAGGCATGCGCCAACACATCCAGCTTATTTTTTGATTTAATGTAGAGACAAGGTCTCACCATGTTGCTCAAGGCTGGTCTCAAAACCCTGAACTTTGACAATCTTCTTGCCTCTGCCTCCCAAAGTGTTGGGATTACAGGTATGAGCCATCATGCCTGACTTACTTTAAATCATCTCTAGATTACTTAGAATTTATAATACAGTGAAAACAGCATGGAAATAGTTGCTATACTGTATTGCTTAGGGAATAATGATAAGAAGCAAACATCTGTACATGTTCCGTATGGACACAATTTTTTTACCAAATATTTTCTAATCCAAGGTTGGTTGAATTCACTCATGTGGGATCTGTGAATACAGAAGGCAGACTGTATCCTTTTCCCCGGTCTATGTTGTACTATTTTATGATGTGATTTTTTTTGTTGTATTTGTTGTTAAATTCTTTTTAGAGCATCTTTAGGTTCACAGCAAAATTAAGAGGAAGCTACAGGCCAGATGTGGTGGCTCATACCTGTAATCCCTGGGGGGCAGAAGCAAGAAGATTGCCTGAACCAAGGAATTTGAGATCATCCTGGGCAACATGACCAGAACTCATCTCCACAATACATCGCAAAATTAGCCAGGCATAGTACCACGTGCCTGTAGTTCCAGCTACTTGGAAGACTGAGGTGGAAGGATCACCTGAGGCCAGCTGGAGAAGATTGTGATGACTGTGAGTGTGCCCATGCACTCCAGCCTGGTGACAAAGTGAGACTTTAACTCAAAAAAAAGAAGAGGAAACTACAGACAAGCCATACCTATCCACTGTCCCTATACACACATCGCCTCCCCCATTACCAATACCCCAAACCAGAGTGATGCATTTGTTACAATGAACCTACACTAGCACTTAATTGTTGCCAAAATCCATGGTTTTCATAGGGCATATGCTTGGTGTTGAACATTCTGAGGATTTTGACAAATAATGTATATTCAGCACTGTAGTCACAAACTGAGTGGTGTCATTACATTAAATTCCCTCTGCGCTATCTACTCATCACTCCCTCCCCAACTCCCGGCAACCACTGAACTTTTTACCATCTCCATAGTGTATTTTTTCCAGAATGTCATATAGTTGTAATCTTATACGACATATCTTTTCGGGTAGGTTTCTTTCATTTAGTAATATGCATTTAAGTTTCCTCCATGTCTTAAGTTTCCTCATTTCTTTCTAGCACTGACTACTATTCCACTGTCTGGATGTACCACAGCTTATTTCTCCATTCACCTACTGAGGGACAACTCGTCTGCTTCCAAGTTTTGGCAATTATGTGTAAAACTGTTATGAACATCCATATACAGGTTTTGGCGTAGACATAAATTTTCAGTTCATTTGGGTAATGACCAGGTAGTACAATTGGTTAAAGATCATATGTTAAGGCCAAGGCGAGAGGTTGCTTGAGCTCATGGACTCGAGATCAGTTTGGACAACTGGTGATAACTCATCTCTACAATAAAGCAGAAAAATTAGCCAGGCACGGTGGTGTGTGCTTGCAGTTCCAACTATGTGGAAGGCTGAGGCAGAAGAAGTGCCTGAGCCCAACAGGTCAAAGCTGTGGTGGCCATCAGCATGCCACTGCACTATAGCCTGTATTGCAGAGTGGGACTCCAACTAAAAAAAAATGATCATATGTTAAGACTGTGTTTAGTTCTATAAGGGACGGTCACACTGTCTTCCAAAGTGACTGAACCAATTTACATGCTCTCCAGCAATGACTTTATTACCCACATCCTCATCAGCATTTAAAGGGATCAATGTTCTGAATTTTGTATAATGTGCTATCTTATTGTTGTTTTAATTGCTTTTTCTTGTTGACATATTATGAGAAGTAACTTCTTCCTTTTAAATACTTTTTTTGCAGAGGAAAAATAATGAGACCCTGGTCTCATTATGTTGCTCAGGTTGGCTCTGAACTCCTAGCCTCAAGTGATACTCCTGCCATGGCCTGTGTGCCACTGTGCCTAGCCTGGTGCATCTTTTTTTAAATTTTTTATTGTGATATTGAGGGGTATATTTAAGGATTAGGTACACAAATATGTCTCGTTCAGGCACCCTTGTTGATAAGAAGTGTCCCCCCATCCCCAGACAGGTATTTACTGCCATTAATCCCTTCCCCTATCCCTCCCACCCCCCATAATTTCCCACCACTGTCAGT